>OOFC01017165.1:4663-18356 GCA_900323345.1 Pseudochromis fuscus
ATTCCCTCGGGTTCAACAGCGGGAGACTATTACACTCACAGACGGATTCGCTCTCCTCCAATTTCTCTCTGTCCTCTTCCTCCTAGCTCTCCCCCTCTTTCATCATCCCTCTCTTCCTCTCCTCCTCCTCCTCCTCCTGTGCTCTCCTGCCCCTACACCCCCCCCCATTCACTCCCTCCATCAGCGTGAATGTGTGTATTTGTGCATGCACAGGTCTTTCCAGACCCTCCCTCCCTCCTCCTCCTCCTCCTCCTCCCCTCTTCCTCCTTCCCTTTCTCTTTCTCCTTTTCTTCAGTCAATATAATTGGCATCGCAGGAGTGCTCCCTGCAGAGTATGCTAAAACTGCAAGCACAAAAACAGAGGGAGAGCCGAGGAGGAGGCAGGGAGGGAGAGAAATGTGGATAAAGGCGAAAAAGACGGAAAAAAGGAAAAGAGGGGAGGACAGGGAGGCAGAGAGCAAGACAGAGGGAGGAAGATAACAGAGAGTGGGACTTAAAAGTGATGAGAGGGGAGGAGATACAAATATAGAAGATGAATTAAAAAAAAAAAGAAAGAAAGAAAACAGCCAAAGGTGAGTTGCGAAATAGAAAAGTTGCAAGGGAGGGAAATTATGAGAAAGTTGGAGAGAGGAGGATAACACAACAGGGGTGAGGAAGAAAAGCTGGAACCAGAAAAGATGGAGATGGGAAAAAAAAGCATGAAAGTAAAGCAGAGCGAAGAAGAAAAAACAGAAGCCAAAAATAAAATGATGGGGGATTCAGGAGAAAGGGAAGGAAACAAAGAGGAAATAAGACAGAGGAAGAAAGTCGGGACAGACGAAAGGAGGACACGACAAGAAGTAGATGCAGGGAGGATAAGACAAAAGGAGACGCAGGGGGAGAAAATGAGGAAGAAAAATAGGAGAGGACTGCTTAACCATAGCAATCAGCAACCAGAGAAACCAGAGCGCATCCATTCAATTCCATTCAGAAACCAGGCAGCCACTCAAGGCAAATTCAGCCATATATCTCCTCCTGACTAGACACACAAGTGCCAAACCACATTACACTGCAAGACAACCATCCTGAAATAACCCGGGCCTCAGTCGTCACAGCAGCTCTCTCTGCCTCCACAGGATCTCTGCTGGTTTCACAAGGAATAATTTAACTTTTTGTGAAGCTTTAATGTCAAAGTCCAGGTCTTATCAATGCACCTCTCCGATTCTTCACAGCAGAGACTAATGAGACCTTCTGCATTTGTCCCAATTACCCAACACAATGTCAAACTGCACATTCATCAACACTCAAGAAACAAACACCATTAAAGATGCTACTGAGCGACCTGCCCGGGGAAAAATGAGCCGACGTGTCACCTGCCTCCGAACCGGCCACTCAAACGGCAGGAATAGAGGTCGGGGGGGTTGCGGAGATTATTGACAGTACAAGTACTTACATTACTGAAGATTACAACATCACATGACTTCTGGCTAATGAGTCTCCCCGCTAATGAGCTAATGAATCTCCCGCTGACACTCGGGGGTTGCCGAAATGAAATGTTACCTTGTGCGGTCTAAAATGTGACACGTGTAAGGCTGCAACTAACCTTTGTTTTTGCCATTAATTCATCATTTGTTTGCCGTGTTAATTGATCACCCGTGTAGAAAATAAACTGTCAAAAAATGAAGACAAACGTCCATCACGACGACGTGATGGGGCCTTAAAATTGCTTACTTAATCTGAATCAGTGTCAAAACTCGGCCTCCCCTTTCTCTATGTGTCTCTCTCTGTCTCAAAATAAGAGAAAAATCTCATTTGTCGCATGTTGTACCTCGTGCACCTGCAACCTTGTGGCATTTACGTCATGTGGAACAGGAAATGGTGGCACTTATTTTTAAAGGCTTCACCTTTAAGCGGCGTGGTTTAGTCTCGCACCTCGTTTGTATGTTGCTTTGAATGAAATAATGTGTCAAATGTAGGGTTGGGAGTCTGAATGAGCAATTCATCAGAACCTCCTTCATTAACGATTCCTCTCATTGGTGATCCTGCTCATTCAGCCAATAGAAATCATTCAGTCAGTTGACTTGTTGTTTTCCCTTTGTTGGACACCGTAGCATGGCTATTTTGCCTACAGCGCAAGCTAGCTTTCCAGTCTGATACATGCTTTAGTCAGCAGAAGTTTAGCGCTAAAGATCGCTAGCACTGGATCGTGGTCCAAAATCAATGTGTCAAAAGTGGAAAACCTGGATATAGTGAACTATCTAGTTCTTATCACATGTTTTTTACACTGGCTCCAGTTCAAGATCTTCAAAAGTCTAGATTTTTAACTGCAAACTGTTAACTCCGCCGTATAGCCGCTAGCTCCCGCTGCATTTTTTTCCCTATGTGCGGCTAGCCATGCTAACGGACCCTGCTAGCTGTGGCATTTGTGAGTCCGCGGGAGAGTTGTTATGGTAAAAGGAGTACATTTATCTAGCGCTTTTTTGACCTTAGCTAGGTCCCAAAGTGCTTTACAAGGCAACTCATTCACACATTCAGACACACACACACACCAATGGCTACCGAGCTGCCATGCAAGGCGCTAGCCACCATTGGGGGCAATTTAGGGTTCAGTGTCTTGCCCAAGGACAGGAGCTGGGGATCGAACCCACAACCTTACAATTCATTCTCGTTAAAGAAAGGCTCTAACTTAAGTGGCTACGTATGACATAGATGTTTATTATAGACCAGTTGCTGGTTAGCTTTGACAATAAATGATTATTTCTGCGTTACTTTGCAACTAGATCTCAAAATGCATCTCCACCCAGCTCCTCCACTCTCCCTGTCACACACACAGACAAATCAGGTATCAATAAGAGAATCGACAAGGAATCAAATCGAAAAGCAAAATTATCAATGGCATTGATATTGACAAAATCTTATCCCTAGTTAAATGTGAATGTAAAGTTAGAGAAAAAAAAAACTCTTCACACGTCTGGAGCTGGACAATAACAACACATCTAATGACAGTGTAATGAACAATGTGACAACAAGGTCTCCTCGCACCTAAAGCTGTCACTCTTCTCAGCTCTTACAGAGATTTACAGGATGTTTCCTCAGCGTACTGTTTAGCGGTGAAGCCTACAACTTTACTGTTTTGGCTGCAGCAGGCAGCTGTTTTCAGTTTCCAGAAACCACACCGCCTCCTCCTCAGCTACAGAGGACGGTCAGACACAAAGTGAAACATTTAGCAGCAGTGGAGATGGGTATTTCCCTCAGGAGGTGGTGGAGACCAAAAACAGAGCAAATAGAGAGTAAACATTGGACAGTTACCAGAAACCAAAAAAAAGAAAATGCTCATCCTTAGGGTTAGTGAGCTGCTGGATGTGTAAATAATATAAAATCTAAAATAATCAGAGATCAGATAATCCTTCATTTGTCCCATTGGGGCGACGATTATACCCCAGTGTTCACATTTTGCTTTAGTCGCCTCCGAAACAAAATGTGTTGGTGCAGGTTTACCCTGTCAGTGATCTCACGGTTCAAGTAACTGCATATGTAATTTGCATAAGTACAGGGTAACGCTTTCTTTCAGCCATTTAAAGAGAGGGAATAATAAGAACGGGAGGCAAAGATACTGTTATTAAAAACAACAAGCAACTCTGAGAATGCATTAGCCCACACAAGTGAGTCAAAGACAAAAACTACATTGAATTTAAATTAAAGAGAAATAAAAAATGCAAATAGATACAACAAATAAATAGATAAATCAAGGGTAAAATGGCAACGTTTGGACTGTACTGCACCAATTCAGAGAGGCTATGCAGATACATGTGGTATAATTATGCAGCATTTCTTATGTAGTTACATAAAAGACCCAAATTGGCTGTATTAATAAAACAACTTCTAAAATCAGTATAATATGGCACCTGTTTTATTACTTCCTGTTAGTGATGTGGAGGATTCCCTCTAAAATCAGGCTTAATAGGACACTGTGTAAAATGCATCACAGAAACCCTCAGAGGCTGACAATCTTCCGAGTAATAGTGTCATTTGTTTATGGTAATTACTTTATTGTCAAAATGTGTCTATGGTTTACAGATCTTACAAAGCAACCAACAGAAAGCTATAAAACTGCCAAAAGCAACTTGTTTGTGAATCAGCGCGGCTAATAAAAATTCTGGAATTATGAATGGGCAGCGTAATAAAAAGGACAACATGAAATTATTTGTTAAGGAACATGAAGTCCAATTTTATTTACTAAAGCGGAAATGCTGAATAAAACATTACGCAGCCTATTGTACTGCTAACCATGGCCTGCTCTAAAATAATCAAAGAGGAGACATGCAGGACAAAGAAACTTATCACACAGTGGTGGATAAATAAGACCTCTGATACAGGCGTTTCACACATTTCCACACTTTTCAAGGCCTTAAATTTAGATTTATTTTAAGGCGTTTGCAGTTTTAAAGATCCGTGGATGCTCTCTCTTGCTGTGTGTTTCTTATTTCCCTGCTGTCTCCTTTGACTCTTCCTCTCTCCCTTTCTCTGAGCATCTCCCCACCTCTATCTAATCTTGCTTTCCGAAGCCATGGAGGCAAAATAAATAAATAAATAAATACACACACACAAACAAAAAGACGAGGACAGACTCTATTCTATTCAAATCCAAAGCCGGGAGAGCAGACTCAAATCCAACCCAATCGCATTTATAGCCAGGTTCCGCTCCAAATGGTAATTTGTCGACTGTCTATTGGCTCGGGCGAGGGGGCTCCTGTGATTGACGCTCTGACTACAACACAGCTGCGGGAGGATGTGGGGGAGGAAGTGATGCTGACACATTTTTGTAATTATTTGTTTTATTTATTTCTGTATTTATAACTGGAATCACAACTACTGCCGGCGATATAGATAGATTGTTTTCCTGTTTGTCTGTACGGGGATGCCACCGGGCCCCAGCGGTGAAGCCAACGGAAAGTACACACAAGTGCAATACAGCCATGTTGAATCCGATATCGTAATAACAGCCGATAACGTAATAAATTTGCTCTTTTTGAAACGTAATAGGCCAATAACGTAATAATTTACTACGTTATTGGCTGCTTATTACTATATTGGCCTGGTAAAAGAAAAAAAACTTTTCAAATGTAATAACTGAGCTAATAACGTAATAAATCATTACGTTATTGGCCAACAGTTATTACGTTATCAGTTCAGGATTTTTATTACGTTATTAGCCTATTACATTTCAAAAAGAGCAAATTTATTACGTTATCGGCTGTTATTACGTTATTGGCTTCAACAAGCCACTAGGTGCTGGCTCCAAGACTCTCCACTGACTTCAATTCAAAAATCCTGATTTCAATCACTCAGTCAATACTTTATCCCCACAGGTCAGTCTGATGTCATTAGCTAAAGTCTCTTGTTCCCTGAAAATCATTTCATCAGTGATTAGATATTAGGCTCCAAAAAGACAAAGAACTATGGGTGTGGTTAGTTTGATTGACAGCTCTGCCCTCCAGTGAATTACAGGTGGTTCGGAGGCTCATTCATTAGTGACACACTCGGGTTCAAGCATCAGACCCTACTGCTAACGCCTCCCTTCATACCCAAATATGGTCGCTTCTGGCTCCAACATGGTGATGTTCAAACGCCACATTCCTGACCTGGAGTCCACAAACCAGTGGGTGATGTCACCGTGACTACGTCCATATATGAACTCCAGACTGAAATATTTCGTGCTTCCTAAAGTCTTCATTGAGATCTCATGTCTTTTTTACTAGCCAAGTTCATATTCAAGTTTTTCATTCAGAATTTTCCAACAAATACTCAATGAATTGGACCCAGACATTCATGTTCCTCACAGGATGAACTGCAGTAATTTTGGTGACTTGTCATCTCGTGGCGCCATCAGATCAAACTTCCACCTGGTATACACTCCTTCTTGGTTTTATGCTAATAAAACTAATCACATTACCACAAGCCTCAGCTTTGTGCTTTGGGCTAATTTGCTAGCATGCTAACATGTTATTCTGAACACAACTCCCTGGTAAGCATTTTTACTTGCTACAACTTGCAGCCGTCAGCATGTCTTTGCAAGCACATTATTGGGCTAATTTTAGACTTTAACCAGCGCTAATACTACAACACCTCAGAGAGCTGCTGGTGTGGCTGCAGACTTGAAAAAAATCTGAATTTTAGTGCAGGTCCACGTCATTGGCTCAATAGGTCAAAAGCTCCAGAGATGACTTCTCAGTATTAATGAAATTCTCCATCAAATCAAGTGGGAGATGTAGGATTTTAAGGTCAGAACAGAAATGATGGCTGACATCAATTCTGAGAAATCACTGTCTGCCGCTGACAAATTTCAAACATTAACATCACAGTACAGTCAATGAAAGACTTTCTGTTGGGTCTGAGCTGATGGCGCTTATAGATGGCAAATGGGACATCTCAAAAACCACAGACAATCTACTTCGGGATATAAATTATTGTCATTCCAGTGGGCAACAAAGATCATTTCCCAACCGGCTGTCATCCTCCACTGGCCTTTACAACTTAAATCTTGCATAAAATGGGCTGCATTGCTATACGTCCGTGTGGATAAATCGCTGCACTAACACTGTCATGCTTAGGGATTCCCCCTCCAGCCACTCAGAAATGTATGCAGTCATGGCGGCGCTTTGGGACAAGTCATCCAACAAATGGCAGGTGCTGCATCACTGTTTTATTTCTTGTTTTTAATGGATTTACTTTTCTGACAGTGAGGACGTCTGCGGCTTTACTTTGAAACTACTGTATAAATAGTTATTTTATCCGACTGTCTATCACGTCTGGCATTGTGAATTATTAATATTTATCTTAGTAGTATCCAAGTGGCGCTTTAAAGGTCTTACTTCAGTGCTTTTTCCAAACAGAAGGAATAATATGCATGATGATGTTTGTCAAATAAATGCATGTTTTTCTATTTTTTTAAGTACTTCTGAGACTGAGCTGTTCCTCCAAAGCCACAGTGGCTTTGTTAATCGCATATTTGTGTGTGTGTTTGCGTGTCTAAGCATGTGTTTCCTCATACAATAGGAAGCTAATAAGACTTTTTAATGAGGTATTTATGAATTTTTAATGTGGTATCTGATTTGTTGCCATGTATGCATGCGACCAAATGAAGTCACACGCAGCAAATTGTAAATGTTTACAGTGGCTTAAAGATAAATGTTTCTTTATCAGGAATTTCTTAAATTGAAAATGCCAAACATGATTTTCATGTCACAGATTGCCACATCAGTCGATTGGGGGAAGTTCAGTGATTCGACTGTGGCAGTAAACTTGATAGCGGTTGTTTACGGAGGATGAACCAAATTGGAAAAGTGACAATTAAGCAAGACACCAACCATCGCCTCCTCCACCCTTCTGTTGTCACTCCTTCACTGTTGTACCACGTCCTCTGTAACCACTGCTAGTTGCGTCTACATATGCCGTGACAGATGCTATTGTTTTGGGAATATGTGCCAGTCAATTTATGACACGCCGACTGAGGCTAATCTGACACTGCCAGTGAAAGCGATGGGATATTCGAAGACAGAATTACTGCACATCTTAACACGTCTGCCATTTAGCTGATACTCCAAGCCAGAGCCAAACACAATGACTGAGCAGATACCGGAGGAGTTATGTGTCCTCGCCAAGGCCGCACTTCCAGGAAAAATGGTTACACTGGGGCTCAAGCATGTGACATTTCTTTTACTGCGTCGCTTCACCCAGAGCTGCTCACCTCAGATGTGAGACTTGGATTTGAGTCAGACTTAAGCACTAAAAAGGAGCAGGAGAGACTTGGCGTGGACTTCATAATGAGCACTTCCTCTCCAAAGATTTGACTCGAGGCTTGAAAGTAAAGCCATTGTCAAGTCGAGAGTTTTGACCTGATAAAATACTGGAATGTTAAAGAATTACTATTCAGAACTATTGCTTATTTTCCAGTACTGATCTAGAGGTGGGAAGTAATGAGTTACATTTACTGAAAAAAAAGTACTTCTAAGAGTAGTTTTACTGCACCATACTTTTTACTTTTACTTGAGTAGATGTGTGAAGAAGAAACGCTACTCTTACTCCACTACATTGGCTATACTTGAGTCGTTACTTTTTATTTACATGTACAGTTGTACCTTGATTTACGAGTTTTGCCGATATGCCATCCGCCGCTAGTTAGCGCTGTGAAGGCCACAACATCCACACATCTGCCCTCACTTTATCTGTGTTTGTACCTTTAAGAAGGTGGAGAGGCGGGGATATTGTTTTGTAGTTTTATAGCTGAATCATTTGCGTTAAGAGTTTAATCACGGAACGAATTAACCCTTTAACCCCGAACATTTAACTGGTGACAGGAAGTGACATGTGTCGATCAAATCACCCTAATTCCTCGGCCATTTGTGGTAACGACGTGATTCCAGCTGATTTTGAAAGCCGACAAGCAGGGTGTCTGTATACTACCGTAATGTAGGTAATATGTACGGAATGCGGGAATCAGCTGGGCAAATAGTTGAGGTATTAGGGTAAATTGATTTATGCTAGTCACTCTGCATCGCTGTCCATACAGAAATGCACATTATTTTATATTTGTACGTCTGATAACACAAGAAAAATAAATAAATCAGACATTATGTTCAAAGAGTTACTCAGTACTTGAGTAGCCTTTTCATCAAATGCTTTTTACTTGTACTTGAGTGACTTGCTGGATGACTACTTTTTACTTCTATTTGAGTAATATTATTTTGAAGTAACACTACTCTTGCTTGAATACAATTTTTGGCCACTCTACCCACGTCTGCACTGATCCTACAAGAAAAAACTAAAAATCCATAAACAAAGATGTGTTACACCAGAATAAAAGGTGCCCTGGTTTTATTCTTCTACAATCCTTAAAATAGGATCCCCTTTAGCACTATGGGACAGCAGGTCACAACAGGTCGCCATAGTTTCCAGGTTTGCTCCATTGAGGTTTAACACACACCAGTACCAAGAAATGTCAGCGTGTAGCCATCGTCCCACCGGCAACTGACCCTATGACGTCCTTTCAAACAGAATCTCGGTAAATTGTACCAGGAGGCTGATGAAACCAGGCCAGCTCCGACTATTTCAGGCCCTGAGGGGGAAGAACCAGAAAATGTCACCGAACCCTTCAAACAACAACAAAAAGACGCTCTCGCAGGCACGCCGCAGAGCACTGTCACAAAGTCAGGGGTGACACCTCCCATGTACAAGTCTGTACGCCTTCCCCTCCCCGCCTGCCAGTGAAGACATCAACCTGAAAATAGCTCAGTGAAGCTGAACACTGAGCCGTGATAAATAAGTCACAATATTATTTAAATATTCATCGGAGGATAAGAGAACAAGGAAGAAAAAACAGAAACGCAGAGGATAAACTCCTTCGTCTTTGGTTCACACATCACAACAGTTTGCCTTGAGGAAGTTTGACTGCATTATCAAATTCTTCCTTCAAGGGACTCATCAAACATACAGTAGCCTGTGTAAGAGGCTGATAGTCGTCACGCCTCGGGCTGCCCGTATGAATGAACAGCAGATAAGGGCGTGTAGCTCATTAACTCAATGATATTGTTCACTTCTGCCGTATGTCAATGCGAACAAATTTGCCGGTTGATATGAAGTCATCGAAACCGAGGTAGAGCGATCAAGGAAACTACTCCTCTCAACGTGGGCAAGTTGAGCCTCACAGCGGGAGTCGTGTCAATAAACCTGCTCGATCCGTATGTCAAAAAGCAGCAGAAGTAAAGCAGGAACAATCGGAGCAGCACTCGACATGCTGCGGCACTCAGCACGGCAACCAGGAGGTCGGGCATGCACTCCTCAATCCTGCCCCGCTGTTTGCTTTTGATAGCAAAAGTCATAATGACATTCAAGTACTCACCAGGCTGAGAAATGAAGCAGCGACAGAAGGAGAGAGAGAAGAGACTGAGATAGAGACAGAAAAAATAAGGCGTGCAGAGAGTGTGTGTTTGCATAATAACTGTGTGTGTGTGCGTGTGTGTGTGTGTGTGTGTAAGCTACTGTACGTGTTAGTACGAGTGTGCACGGGGTCGGGTAAGACATAAGTTGGTTGGGTGCCAGGTGGTGCTGCTAGCTGTGGTGGAGACAGCAATGTTCCACTGAAACCTAAGTCTGTTAATAAAGTGTGTGATTAATTCACACTATGTCATTTTCCCAGGATCCCCCCACCTCCCTCCTCCTCCTCCTCCTCCTCCCTCCTCCCTCCTCCACCACTCCTTCAGAGAGAGGTTTGAAGAGCCGTTTAATTACTCAGCAATTTGCTCACGAGGAAGTGAAGCGCCGCTAGTTGGACACCACCTTATGGGAGAAAAATATATCCATAAGCAATTTGAAAAATGCAGATATCAAAAGTGTGTATACAAAGGCAGTGTGGGGAGTGTATCTACATACATATATATGGATGCAGTGGCTGGTTTGCTGAACACAATTTTTCATCTGGCAGTCAACAGCTTGGCTCACAGGGGTATTTTTGTTTAAGTAAAGACTAGAGGTCCTTCAGAGCTCCACTTGATTCATGTGTGTGTGTGTGTGTGTGTGTGTGTGTGTTTGGGTGTGCTCTCATTCAAGTATTCATGCACAAATATGTGCACGTGTGTTTTTCTGAAATTGCTGCTGTGTGTTTGCACGATTGCTCATGCAAGAAACTCTGGGTATACATTATATGCGTGTGTGTGTGTGTGTGTGTGTGTGTGTGTGTGTGTGTGCCATTGTACAGTCTAGAACGTGCGTGTTCACTGAACTAGAGGCATGTTTAAGTCTGCGTGAGAGGGAAGCTGGCTGAAAGACAGACAGATAGACTGAGTGTGTGTGTGTGTGTGTGTGTGTGTGTGTGTGTGTGTGTGTGTGTGTGTGTGTGTGTGTGTAAGCGTACCGAGGATTCTTAATAGTCTGCCTAGCAGGGTGTGAGAATACGAAGTGAAAGAGAGCGAATCAAAACGAGGTGCGTGTGTGTGTGTGTGTGTACTTCTAAGCACTCTGGCAAAGGTGTGTGTGTGTGTGTGTGTCAGTGTGTGTGTAGTAGATTCTCATGCAGGGATAAGCAGCTTAGGGAAGGAGCATATTCTTTTCTAAGTAAATCTCATTAATTTTAATTAGCTGTATATTTAGCCCATACACCTGGATTGGGTGTAATTCGGTTTGTATATATAGCGACTAGCGAGCAGAGCAGGTGAAATGGCTCAGGTAGCGATTATATTGCCGTAGCCGCCTCACATTTGCATAATGTCCTGTTTTTGATTGTGTCGCGTGCCTAAGGAGGATATCAGAGGCAGATATGCATTCCCTTCATTTTCCCATTGCATGCTCTGTGTAGCGCGCCATGCCTCGTCCTTTTAAACCTTTTTTCTCAGTTTGTTCTTCCTCCCTCGCTCCCAACGCTGTTTCTTTTTATTTTCTCTCCGCTCTGTGCACCCCATCATTAGAGAGCGCTCACTTCCTCCCTCCTCTACCTCCCTGCCCTCACACACCCTTACTGTATGGTTTTCTCTTGTTCACGTGCATGCCTCTGTCTTCCTCCCTCTGTCTCCCTCGCCCTCCCTCCTTTTCCTGGGTAATCAGCTTATCCTATGTGTGTCCAAGCCTCTATGTCTGCGTTCCTCCTCTCTTTGTTTCGGATTCATTCAGCAGGGAGATTAGAGATGCCTATTTGGTGCCTTTGTCTTCAACCGGCGCAGCAGCACTGAGTTACACCGTGTGGCGATGGCCCCGTCGTCAAAAGCCACATCCACTTATCATGTGCTCATCATACCTTGATCAGTGTCAAGGGCCAAGATCCAGAATAAAAAAAACTAAGCCTGCACCTCTGCTCTGGTCATTGTTTGAATCTGAAGGCAGCACAGTGTCTGACTGAGAAGGAGGGTAATATTTTACTGGCTGCAGCTCTCTGCAAACTCAAGGATAACAGAATAAAGCAAACAAGATTATTTTTGTATCCATTAATAAAATACTGTTTCAGAATATTTCACCAGTGATGGCTTCAGTTCCTCCACTTAAGACAAGAAGAGATTGAAGTGGCAGATCTAATTATCTAACATACTGTAGGTCACAGACACTGCATTCACTGGGTACAAAAAAGTATTCACTGAACAATGAATTAGGTTTATTAGGTGAGTACCTGTCTACGCTGCGGCTTTCATGGAGACACATAATCAGCCTGACACATAAAAGCACTAGGGGGAGAAAAGGCTTAAAATGTGGTGCAAACTAGATTAAAAAAAACAAAAAAACTTCACTTTCTTTCAGTTTAAACATTCAGCTGTATGACATCATTTACACTTTCTATGAAGAAGCAGTTTCTGAGTTGATGATAAAACACCCATCACGATCTGGAAGTTATCAGGTGCTTCACACCGGCTACAGAGTCGATCAAACCTCAGCCAAGCCCCACAGTGTGTATTCATATTTTGCAAACAGTGCAGAAAAGTCACACCAAACTTTGGCATCCACTCATTTCCTCCAAAGACACCTACGGAGCTGTACCACACTCCTCTTCCCATCACTTCCTCCCAACTATCCCCCTTTTCTTCCATAGCATTTCCAGCAGTTGCAAACTGCAGCAAAAAAACCCCACGTCATCATTTTCGTTGCCTTCCAGGAAAGACTCATAAAAGACGACCTTTTCCACTTCAATGAAAAGTAAACCCAGGGCTGTGTAGTATCAAGTCTAATGATCCTACACCCGTCATGGTTGTTCTTGTTGACAATGCAACCTCCCAGCCTCCGCCTCGCGCTGGATGCGTGAAAGATTTGATCCAATTACAATGCGGTCGTAAATGATGATGAAAACTCCTCGCGCTAAAGGCTAAATGCCAGGTGCTGTATTAACGCATAGGACATTTGAATAATACAGACTGCGTTTTAATAGTGTATGGGAGCAATCAGCATCCAAGCAACGCGGTCCGATGTGATTGTGGGGCGTTGAAGGAGTGCAGGGGAAACCGCAAATGAACTCCGTCGCACAGTAGCTTGTATTACAAAACTTTTATTAACGACACCATGCTGTATCTACGGTGGTGCAGTGGTTAGCACTTGTGCCTCACAGCAAGAAGGTTCAGGGTTCGAATCTCGGCTCGGGCCTTTCTGTGTGGAGTCTGCATGTCTTCCCTGTGCATGTGTGGGTTTTCTCCGGGTACTCCGGCTTCCTCCCACAGTCCAAAGACATAATAATAATGGTTTGGATTTATATGGCGCTTTTCTCTGGAAGTCCAGACTCAAAGCGCTCGTACAGAGACCATTATTCATTCACACCTATTCATACCGGTGGCGGTAAGCTAAGCTAGCCACAGCCACAGCCACCCTGGGGCAGACTGATGGAGGCATGGCTGCTAATTGGCGCCTACGGCCCCTCCGACCACCACCAACCCATTCATCCAACATTCATACAGGGCAAGGTGGGTAAAGTGTCTTGCCCAAGGACACACCAACAATGACTGGGAGGAGCGGGAATCAAACCACCGACCCTTCGGTTGGTAGACGGCCGCTCTACCACTGAGCCACTGCCGTCCCCAAGACATGCTTGTTAGGTGAATTGATCAAGCTAAATTGACCATAGGTGTGAATGGTTGTTTGTCTTTGTGTTAGCCCTGCGATAGGCTGGCAACCTGTCCAGGGTGTACCCCGCCTCCTGCCCGATGACAGCTGGGATAGGCTCCAGCAGACCCCTGCGACCCAAGTGTGG
>OOFC01017166.1:0-12219 GCA_900323345.1 Pseudochromis fuscus
CTGAAACTGGCCGGGGACTTGACCTGGACGTTGCGGCCGGACGGTGGGGTGGCTTTCCTCTTCTCTCGGTCCGCCATGCCGCCCCGTTATCATGTCTCCAGTGGCTCCTGTGCAGCCGCCCGGCACAGACACCTGAGAGGTTCAGCGATGCCGCGATACGCTGCTGCCTTCGCGGACTGTGGGAAAAATGGCAACTTCGCTGAACCGTGCAAATGAATGAATGACTACATAATATCTCTAAACACTTTGATTTCTTATCTTATCTTATCTTATCGTTTACTGGTCCTTTTGAGCAGTCGGAGAATACATTTAATGTCATGCAGAAACATTCTCCTACATGTTTTCTGCATTATTTTACACTAATCATGATGTATTTATGTTTAGAGATTTGGGTTGAACCTGTGTTTCTTCTGTATTGATAATCAGTAAGAGATGTTAATCTTATCTCAGTGAGGAAGTTTAGTTTTATTAATTTACAGGAATTAAATGTTTAGTTGTGTCTATAAGTCTATTACAGGATTCCTGTTAAAAAACAAAAACAAACAAAAAAAGAAGAAAAAATAAAATAAAAGATAAGACATCAGATGACACTTTATTAAACCCTAAAGGGAAATTGGGGCATCCCAGCACCACATTCAGGTCCATATAGTTAGGATACACATGTAAAGATGTAGCAAATGTGAATAATAATAACAGATATAACATCTTAATGATGTAGTAAGAGGTGATGTATTTAAATTGAGCAAGTAAACAGCAAAAAAGTCCTGTATGTATGAATACTGCTGCACTGTCACACAGCAACAAAGAGCCAAAAAAAAGTTTCATAATCTACAGCAGTAATGTGTGTTTAAAAATGTGAAAGAAGTCAAGTATACAGACGCTAATCTTGACATTTTGGTCATCTCTTGAGCGAGTTTAAACTACCAAGATTGTTTAATTTGAAGAAATGCTGCCGAAACTTGGTCCTTTTTAATTAAATTCAATATTGTTCTCACCCATTGTAGAACCTGTTTAGAAGAGGATTGAGTTGTCTTTAGAAGCTGGGCATCCAGTTGTAGGTAACTAAATATGTTAAGTCTAAATTTAACATGTTTGTTAAGTGCCATGTAGTTTATTTGTTTCATTTTGTGTTGTAGTAACTGTTTTGGGTCAGAGTGTGAATGTGATCCAAACATGTTGGATAACCATACTTAAGTCTGAAGGTGTGATGTTGATAGTGAACCCTTAAGGACCATGTTGAAGATCATAATTGTAGGAAATACTGTATTTTAAGTAGCCTTCCAACAAGAAACTTCAAATGTCCCTTTTTAAGTCCCTTGGATGTTATCTCAGGTTTCCACATTTAAACTTAAGTGTGGAAGTTGTTTACAACTCAAATATGCTTGTTGCAATATCGTGGTCAGTAAACAAGTGATTGAAATGTTACTATAAACAATAGGCCTATTGGAACAATAAACACAGACTACAAAAAAGAAGTTCTACAAACAAAACATACTAAGGTTAACTGTTAAACTCTGTGAAAACAGTGTTTTTAATGGTGGTTGTGGATGTGAACAGTGACTTGATGATTTTCTTGTTTAATGACATTTCAGTTCTAATTTGAGGGGTTGAATAAAGAGGGAAGTCTAGTTAAACCTTTTATTTCTCCAGTTGATTGATGAGTTAAAGCAGGGGTGTCCAATCCTGGTCCTCGAGGGCCGCTATCCTGCATGTTTTAGGTGTGTCCCACTTCAACACACCTGATTCAAATAAGCTCTGCAGAAGCCTGATAACAATCATGGTCATTTGAATCAGGTGTGTTGGAAGAGGGACACATCTAAAACATGCAGGATAGCAGCCCTTGAGGACCAGGATTGGACACCACTGAGTTAAAGCTAAAGCAAAATGTTTGAGAACCCACTGTAAGTATCACAGTAATGCATCATCACAATGCTTAAAAAGGATGGTATTCTTAGTCCACATGCATTTTTTATGGGATAGCTAGAAAAAAAAACATTTGCAAAATTAACCATTTTCCTCCATGGCAGCTGTTCTGTCACTGTGTATAATTAATAATGTGTCATCTCTTTTGACTAAAAACACAACCCGCTGTGTGTTGGTATTTACGAGGAAACACTGAAAGCAGCATCAGCTCCCACAGTGGTTTTACAAAATAAAATAAATAAATAGATAAACATTTAAAGAGAAAAACAGAGGTGTATACTAGTGAGGTGGATATCAGTGTAAGTCAGTATGCATTTGGAGTAATCCTGAGATATGTGACTCAATATATTCTGGTAAAAATTGATGTCCTGCATGTAACAGGTGTTTTACATTATTTCTCATTTTACACATGGTAATTATTAATCTAGAAAGTAAATACCTTAATTGATGGGAATGAAAGCCAAGCAGTCTGAAACAACTACATTAACTTCAGGTTGTTATGTTCGGTGATGTCCAGCAGAGGTCGATGTTGTACATAGAAACACTGGAGTGGCAGGGAGGGAGTCAGTGGGAAGGGATGATAGTGAAAACACCAGCAAGGAAAATAAAGCAAGTTGGATTATTTTTTTAATCCTTCCCCAAACAACAGAGCTCAAATCAAACACATACCAACTGAAAAATAATGAAAATTTTGGGGTAGCGTTATTAAACTATATTCAAAGTTTTTGAAAGAGCACAGAAAGACAGGTAAAGATGTTAAAATGGGCAACTTTACAGCAGGAAATAATATGTTTTCACCTTGGTACAAAAGTGAGTTTTGGCCTCTGTGGCTAATTCCCCCACTGCTGTGAATGGGGGTGAGTTTCCATGCAACTCACACATTTAAATTCATTCACCTTTGCTGCAGTGCGCCCCTGTGGCTGATGTGGGTATTTATTGTTCTTAAAGAAAATTTTAAAGCCATATTGTTAAAATAAATATTTCACCTTTTTCGCTTATTGTTTAGTCTCCAGATCCAGTTTAGTCAATGACAGTGGCGTTTAACTAACATGAACATAAACATATAGGGCTCCTACACTGTTGGCGCTCTTATAACTAGAATTGCCAACAGTTACAATGGTGTCAAGCCCCCTATGGCTGCAGCTGAAGGTCTCATAAACAGTTCATGAACCCAGGTCAGAGTTAAGTGTGATCCATGACTGATTCTTCATCCCAACCAAGGAGCTTATATTTAACCTCAGGTGCTTTAAAGCAGTAATCCACATGCTTGAACACCTCCTGACCTTTTAGTGACCCAGTGACACATGTAACACTTCATGCCATTACTTCCTGAAATAATAATTTATAAAACTGACCAAATGTTCTTTTCATGCATTTTTTTTGCGTGTTTTTTTTTTTTCGTTTTGATAATTGAAGTTCAACAAAATCAGATTTAGACATTGTTGCAAGTGTAACTACTCATACAGTTGTATTACTGGTACCCTGAATGAACAATAATGTTATTCTCTAAATCAAAAGCAGTAAAGTCAAGTGTTGCCATGTTTCCCCTTTTCAAACTTTAGATGGAGTCAGCGAGCCTCAGCATAGCATCTCCACCATGCCTGACAGAGTTCATCTAAGTATAGCTAAAATAGTTCAGCTAAGCCCATGAGTGTGGCTGACTGGGAGGAGGAGGTCAGGCCACTGGATTTTATCTGTGCCTCATACAGGTTTAGATGGAAAAATGAGAAAAACTCATTTCTACAGCTCGAACAAAGACAAAAACTATGTTGACAGTTTTTTTTATTGGACTTGAGTTATTAAATTCTGCCTTTAAGAACAGTAAAGTAAAACAATATTCTTTACAGCTCCTCCGTTCAAAATGCATCATAGTGTTATTATTGTGACCTTGTAATACTATTAAAATCTGTTTTTAACAGCAGCGGTGTAAAACAGCATTACTTTACAGTACTTTGACGTGCTTAGCAATGATATGTGAGCTAGAAATGCAATTACACACTTAAACAAAGCAAAAATTAAAAAAAGAAACTGTATAAAACAACAACAATAAAAAACACATTATGATTCATTATTTACACATTGATACTTTGCAACAAGAAGGCTGCTTGATTTAGCACACAGTATATGTCTGCTAATGTAATATTACAGTAATTGTGGTTTGTACATTATTCAAAGCTAATATAGTGAAGTAGCTATTGTTACAGTTGTAAAAGTGATATGAAGTACTGAGTGTATTTTCATATTCACATTCAACTGAAACTCACATTCACTCACAGTGTTATTGTGCCTTTTATTAAAGGCAAAATAGACTTTCAAAAGTCTTTCACAGTGTGCATGTGCACTGAAATGAATGATTTTAAGACGTGTGCTTAATACAATTAGAAGATAAAACTAGAAAGCACTATGAGAGCACACATCTCCCTCAAGGCATAATCCAACTGCACCCATGTGAAAGACTGAACACTGTTGTCCTCTCATGGTGAAATAGCAACACTAGTAAAAACATTAGCCCATAAAAAGTGACAGTGATTTTGAAATTATTATTAGTATGATCATGATTATTTTTGGGCAGAATCCAATCTGATGATTTTGCCAAAAATTGTATTTGTTTCCTGTGTAAAACTGATTTCTCAAAATGATATAATTTGTATTCAGATGTATTCATTTGTTTTTCCATAGTTTTGCCAACAGATGGACAGATAAACAAACTAGAGAGCACACAGAAAGTGCAAACCTCCACTAAGACTTAATCCACATCTGAGTGCCACCATATTGTCTCATCCATTATCATAGTGCATGTGTGTGTAGGTTTTCAACAAAATTCATGAAGATGTGAAGATTTTTTTTTTTTTACCAGAAGAGCTTAAACATTTCACTGTTTTCAGTTTGTGCCTACCACTTCCTTTTTCTTCCTCTCAGACACAGAGGTGATGTGTCCACCAGATGGACAAACGAACAAACCAACATGGGTGAAAACATTTGCTCCTTGATGGAGGCATTTCAGCGATGATTGTTCGTCCTTTTTCCTTTTTCAGAAAGGCAATCCAGGGCTTTGGCACGTCCAGACTGTGCACTCCTCCTACTGTGCTCCAGAACCCATTCAGTGGGACTCATGTCCCACTTCAACATGTTGAGCAGCCACGGGTCCTGCTGTGCACCGTAAAGAAACTCGTCTATGCTGATAGTACCTGTACAACAAAACATTCATATTTTCTGTAGGTGAGTGATGAATATTTTCTCTCTCTATTCTCTTTCCTCAGTGGTTTTGCCACATTGTAAATGTCAAATGAGATTCAGTGCTTACCGTCTCCATCACTGTCGACAGCTTGTAATATTCGATCTACAACCTGATCAACTGTAAGTGATGACTCACTCATGCTGCTCTGTGGATCACCCATCGGGCCGTTTTTTATCCGATAGATGCTCTGGATGGAAAGAGACATGTAATATTTAATATAATAACACAGAAAATGATGTTATATGACTGGTCTGTTCAGCAGAAGCTTTTGTAACTTAATGACAGCCAAAAGGAGGATATAGACCAGGGATGTCAAACTCTGTTTTATCCTAGGTCACACCAGCAATATGGTTCCCATTAAAGGGCTGGTTGTAACTGTAAGACCATATAAATGTATCTACTCTTTATTATATCACATGCCTTTTCATCTGATCATTGGTTTTAAGAATAACTTCATCAATATGTAGCTCTGAAAGTAGAAGGCTTGGGATATGATACCAAGCAGTCTTTCCAGGTTTGGTAAAATACATATGCTTGTACATTAAAACTTGTATGTTTTGGGGAAAACTATTTTTACAGTGATGTTGTATTTTACAAAAATAAATAGCTGCAGATAGTCTTGCATTGTGCATAAACACTGTTTACTCCTGTGGTTAAATGGCAACAGTCTGCTGTAAAAACATTTTAACATTATGATATTTGTTTAAACAGGATCCCATCCTGTGATCTTTCCCAAAATGTAATCATGGAGATTGGAGACACAAAGAAACAATATCAATCAGTTCAGACTTTAAATATTAATGATCACTGAAGAACAGCAGCTCCACCTGAATGCTCCTTTAAAATAACTGCAACATGATGCAGATTTTATCTTGTCTTGTGTCTTTGATTTTTTTGTTTCTCAAGAATCATTGCACTTCTCATGAGAGATAGACTTGTTCATATCTAATGTGGATCGTTCATTCTTAGAAACACTAAATATTTCCTTTTTTTTTTAGCTTGAGACCTCCCGACATAAATACAGATGGTACGTGCGATTATGAGGGGTGGTAATTTAACCTGGTTAAATTATGATGTAGTTCATCAGGGTTGAAAACAGATTGGATGAATATGGAGTCTGGATTTGATTAAAGTAGACTTCCAGACATGTCACAATAGGAAAAACATATATTTAAAGGCTTTTCCTACTATGACAAGAAAAATGTTTTTAGTGATAAAGGCCTATTAAGATGAGTGGAGTGGACTGCCTATTTACCCACCAAATAAAAACAGTAAAAAAGTGGAAAACTTTTGGCATTTACAGACTGAAAGTGAAAGACAGGACAGTCAAGGTCTGCGGCCTGTTTTGTAATGGAAACGTCGTATCTTAGATTAGAAAGTTAAAAATAGATGCACTGAGCTGCTTCATTTGCTGCCTAATTTGAACTTGAAGTTACCTGTCATTGTGTAAAAGCTAAACACACTGTAAAGAAATTCCTCTTTTTCAGGATTATAATTGAAGTATCTTTCTTCCAATACCCAGTCGACACTCTGTTGTTAATGACTTACATCAATTATCGACCGTAGTTCATCCCTGTCCACGTAACCATTGCCATCCTTGTCGTACACCTTGAATGACCACCGCAGTTTATGCTCCGGCTCTCCCCGGAAAACAAGATTCAGTGTTGCCACAAACTCAATAAAATCTATTGTGTTGTCCTAAAAGACAAAGTGAAATGATTAACACTGAGGTTACACATGAACACTTCACATGATGTACAATGAACCAGGCTGTCTGTCACAGCTTTTAGTTTCTCACCCCATTTTTGTCAAAAACCCGAAACATGTTCTCCGCATACTCCGATGCTTCTCCTGTTGGGTCCACACCAAAGAAACGCTTGAACTCGTGAAGAAACAGTAGTCCACTTGGGCACTCGGTAAGAAACTTTGTATACATATCCTGAAGTGTTTTTACATCAATCCTCTCAATGTTCTCCGTTTGCTGAGCCTGCCCCATGAATGATATGTAATTCAGGTGTCCATCGCCCAGTAGCCTTTGGTTATAGTCTCCAAGATGGAGTGAGTGTAGCTGAAGGGGTTACATCACACTCCCTGGTTTGTTTTAAAACTGTGTGGGATCCCATAGCTCCTGTCTACGTATGAGGCAGGTGATTAGTGTGGCTTCAGGATTAATCCGGTATTACGTTGAAAGGGTTTCCTCTTGCTAAATGTGGGTGTAGACCAAACATGTAACACTGGCAGGCATTTTGCAAACATACAAATCTATGGTATGTACATTTTCATTTTAAAGCTTCTAGTATGTATATCACACAGTTATAACAGCAGGCAAAGAAGGTAGTACATATGTAAGAGAAGCAACAGGTCTGTCTTGGATTACGTGACAAGTTAGATGCAATTAAGACAGGCTTAATCCACTCTGAAGTGTGGAAAATTCTCCAAATACCTGGAACAGCCAAGTACCTGAAAAGCTGTGTACACTTAAGAATTAATTATATTTTGTAAGGTAAACAGTGGTCACGTGTCTGTTTGTTTGTTTATTTACTGCACCTTGAAAAAAATTAATCTGAGAGTTAGAAGTCTTCACATCAGTATTTCTTCAGTACATCTCCACTGTGCTTTCAGATATTTTGGTCTCTGAAAAAACTATTTAACTCTTTAGCTGCTAGATAAGTTCCTGTTTCTTAAACAACCACGTCTGAAATTAGAATCGCCCTCAAGAAGCTATAAAAGCTCTCAGGAAGTTTCAAAGTAAATTTTAACCACAAACATAATAGTTGAATGTAAAGTAGTTTTATTCCATTGTTTGTCCACAAGCATAAAACACATGTTGTAGAAATATATCTATATCTACTCCGTTGTTCAAAGCTGAGACTGCTGTCTTACCAAATGATTGGTATTTATGAGACTGAAAAACTACAATCTGAGCACCATTATTGAATTAAATACATACAATTTTTGATGACAGGGAGAAACAGAATCATGGGTTTTTGACAATAAAACACATTTTGTATTTGTAGTAAAAGCTTGATATCATGCAGACGTGTCTGATAAGTTTAAAAGGCACATTAGTAACATTGCTTCAGTTGAGGTGTCATGGGCATTAAGCTTGTTTATGTAGAAAGCAAAGAGCAAAAGACAAACTGGTTTAGACCAAGTTACAATGTGTACAGTACTATCTATAACAGGAGTGGCATACACATGTGTTTGTTAAAATATTACGCTACATACAGCATGTTGGTGCCTCCTTAGAGCTGTTTATCACTTGATTGCTATATATAATGTTCAATTGGTCTCTTTCATGGATGAAAAGACTGATATCTGTATTTTACATGGAAATACTTTGCATCACTATGAAAAAAATGTCAAGGGACTTGATGTGTCATCTGTTTTCAAAGCAAACACCAGTTTGAAGATAATAACAAACATATGGTCTAAATAAAAAGAAATCCTACAAACAAATGTCATGGCGTGCCATCATATTGCACAGGCATGTGCAGCTGTCATACACAGAGATATCACCCATTTCACTCAGCAAACAAATGCACATCAGACTCAGGCATATGATATGTTGACAGCACTTTGCCACGTTCACACATGGTAGCCATCAGGAGTAATACTCACCATGTGAAACCTGTTGTTCAGATTCTCCCTTTGGTCAGCCTGAAGTCCCACCTCAGAAAGCCGTGAAGTTCAAGATACTGAATGTGAACCTGATGATGTCATCAAGGTTACTGGGGCATGAGGTTCACGTGACTTCATATTTTGAAAGAAAAGTTTACTTGCATGTTCAGCTATAGGGTTTAAAAGATACAGAGGCTTAGCAGCCAGAAATGGTTTAAAAAAAGGACTGGCATTGCATCATGGGAAATAGATTCATACTAGACTATACGAGACTAAAAATCTGGATCTTTTTTTCTCCTCTGTCAATTTTGGCCTTTACTGGCAAACACCCCCCCCACTTTACAGAAGGGTGATATTTATTTATTGTAGTGCCCAGTTGAACAAGTTTGTTCTGGGTCTTGGGTTTGCAAACCATGTTCTAATATGAAAAAAAAAAGTGTATACTATCAACATGAGAGTACGTTCTTCCCATTTGATGTTTTCTGTTGCTGTCCAGTCTGGTGCAGTCCAGTAAGGATTCAAACAGAGAGACATAAGTAACCTCAGTGGATTGTACCACATTGAAGGCAGGAGGAGTCTTCTCACACACTGTTAGTGAAGGAATTCATGTTGTTCCCAAGTCCACAATTAGATTTACTTTCCATGTGGCAGGCTGGTCTGAATATATTGAACTCCATCACAAGTCTTTGGTGTTCATGTTTGATTCTCCAGTTTTCTGTCACACATGTACCTCTGGACCCATAAGCTGGGATTCACGTCGAGACGAAGAAATTCCTGAATCCATGGACTCCTCTGAGCCCCCTCGAGAAACTCCTCCAGTGTGATCTGACCTGCAGTAGAAACACAATGTACATAATGAGGAAAGTTGTTTTGATTTAAATGGTCGATGTGCTTTTGCTGACAGTCAACTTACCGTCACTGTTCACATCGACCTCCGTAAAGATACGATTGCATACTTCCTCAGCAGTTAGGTTCTGTGTCCCACTTTCATCAGGCACCTCACCTTTCTTTATCTTGTAAATTATCTGAGAGAAAAAATAAATCAACAATTAAGTTTTCTCACCTTGTAGCTAAACCCACACAATCTGTCAAAAAGTATGGGTGTGCCTTTTTGGCTTTATGTTGTGTACACCCTATTAAAACACATTTGACCACAGTGACACGAGTGCTTTGATTCATGTTGGTATAAAGTCTGAAACGTGTGTAACTCAGAGTTAAACATGCACGATAAGCTGAGTAGATCTCTTTATATCTCTGCACATGGCCTTTGTTGTTGCTGAAAAATCATTAATTTTGTAGGGTGTACCCTAGGGTGACTGGTAGTGTACATCCAAATAGCAACTTGCCAACATGGTGTAAAATTCTTGAAGACCAAGTTCAGTTTTAAGCTTTTTGAATTACCTGGACCATGATAATCTGGACGCCTCAGAAAGCTCAGTATATCCATCTACTTGTGTTATTCTGCAGAGGGTCCCAGAGCCCTATCCCTGTCACCTTGGTTTGCAGACAACCATGCATCCACACTCGTACCTACAGCCAATTTATAACCACCACCAATAAACCTAATTTGCATGTCTTTGGACAGTTGGAGGAAGGAGTGCTGTGAGGTGACAACTGTACTACTGTAATGTCCTCTTTACAAGTAAGGAAATTCCTAATAATTTACCTTACTTACTTCACATGTGTCCATTGATTAGAAGACAAAATGATGTCTGTAACTAAACAGTTTCTGCTATTTAATTAAACCTAAAGTAACATTGCACAGGAGGTGATATTACCACAAGATTCACTATATAAATGTGCTTTCAATCAAATAATAACTTTGAACAAGTTGATGGTCTTTTGATAAACACACATAAACTAAGCCTACATGGTTTTAAGGAGAATATTGTTACCTTTACAATCTTCCGTAGTTCACGTCTATCTAGTCGACCATTGTCATCACTGTCAAAGACCTTAAACGACCACCTCAGCTTGTCCTCTATTTTTCCACGTAGGACAAGATGAAGTGCAGCCACATATTCCATGAAATCCAACGTGTTGTCCTGTAAATGAGAAACACCAACATGGAAAACAGGGCGTGAAATACAAAGGGAACCAGGGGAGCTGGACTTTTGCTGGGCTCTTATATTTTTCCAAATCTTAATTTGGATGAATTCATTACAAAATTAGGTTAATCACTGATAAATAATCTATGCTTATGGGTGAATCATTACTGCTTCAGATTAATAGAAATGTTAACATACATTTTATGTTGACAGTGGAGAGAAAAAAAGTGGTGTGTGTAGTGTAATCATTCATCTATAGTAGCTCCCATGAATGCAATTTCACCATCAAAGTGTTGTGGCATAATATCATAATATTCTCTTTGTAGAAATAAAGGGTTTTTGACGCTTGGCAACTTCCACACACTAAGTAGAAGAACAACACACTTCCTCACTATGTCTGTGTCCTGATCACCATCATTTATGTGTGTTATTTCTGAATTGAATTTCTCATAGGCAGCCTGGTCTATTTTAGTTGGTGTTTACAATGCTGATGTCTGTGTGTGTGTGTTTTTTTTAGGTTGGTTTGTGACCCTGGCATTTAATGTCTTTTTAAACTGTGGTTTTTAGAAATGTTCTGTGCTTATTTTGTTCATAAAATATTTATAAGATTAAAAAATACAAATCAACATGTTTTTTAAAAACTAAATTGAAAGAAAAAATACAAAACCAATGTATCATTATTTCACAAATGATTATTTAGAAATGTTTGTTTAATTTTACATACATTTTTTTTAAATTGACAGGTATCTGGTGTGATTATGGTAATATTTACACAACAAAAAACTGTGTATGAATGTGTTTTTTAAGTTTTATTGTTTTTACATGATTATGTATCATCATTAAAATCATTAAGGACAAAAACACAATATTATCTGTCAAGATAAAAGCTACAAACTGTATTGTAATCACAAAAAAAGTGTTATTGTATTTTTGTGAGCTGGTGATTTTCTGTTTTCTGATGTTGCCTATATTATTTAATCTATTACAAAATTTCACTTGAGGTTAAACTGATCCGCTGGGTGTGAATAAATATCTCTGTAAGCGTTTTGAGTCTGGACCTCTAGAAAAAAAGCACTATATAAATCCAAACCTTGAGATGTACCAGGGGAACCTCTTTCCTGGTGCGCCAGCTGGCATGCTGGGTTTTGGAGTAAATACACCTAAGCACAGGATATAGTCCATGACTCTGCAGAGTACTGAGCCCTGCTTTAGTGGGCTGCATTGAATCGTGATGTCATGTTCGGTTTTACAGTCAGTGCAGAAGTTTCAATGATCATTAACAGATTATTAGATTAGATAGATTGTTTGCAGCTATGAAAATGTCTTTGCAAAAAAAAAAAAAAAAAAAAAAAAAACACCCCCTTTTTTTTTTTTTCTTGTTTTTTTTTT
>OOFC01017166.1:21653-34334 GCA_900323345.1 Pseudochromis fuscus
ATCCTTGAGGGTGAATCTAAAATTAGCAGCTGTGTCATGAGCAAGTTTCGAGAAGGTTTTTCTCAGTGTGAGTCTAAGAGGATTGAATGAAAGGCATCATGGGACTTTCTATTCTAGTATTGAAGTTGAAAAAAAAAAAAAAAAAAAAAAAAAAAAAAAAGCAAACCTGAACATGAGTAAATGATTGGCTGCTTCAACACTTGGTTATTTCTGTGCTTGAGCTTATGATGTGTTGATAGCTCAAGGTTAATTATGTTTACTACAACAGAGTAAAACAAGCCTGTAATAAGATTAGGATCTTAACGAAGGGATTCCCCTGACAGGGGTCTGACCTGGACTACGTCCACTGTACTCATGAACTCCATCTATTCATTGAAGCTTTGTATCATAAAATAATTTGGTTTAGATTTGATCTTTTCAGGGATGTTTGTTTTGCAGTGATTGATGCTAAAGAGAAAATTTCAGGATAAAAATGTAACATTTATATTACTACTACTGTATTTTTACACAGAAAGTACTGTAAAAAACAAAATGACACAGGTAACATGATGTCACTTGTTGGTTTGTGGACTGTGTTTATGTGAAGATATGAGTGAGGAGGCGGGGTCTGATTGTTGAACCTGAGGACAATGTCCAATGTGTATGAGCCTCCAAACCACCTGTATATCATTGGAGAACAGACCCGTTGATCAAACTAACTACACCCCTAAATCCTCCTCTTTTTGAAGCCTACTATCTACTTAATGATGAAATGGTTTCAGATGGCCCATCAGATCACTGAGAAGACAAGTTGACTTTAACTAATGACATCAGAATGACTTGTGAAACAAATATTGACTATTACAGTGAGAATATCGTGATTGAAAATCATGATTTTTTGAATTGAAGTCAGTTTTTTGGAGCCAGCCTTCAGTGACCATCAGTGGTATTACACTTTTCTTGCACTTGTGCATCTGCTTCACATCCTGGCAGGCATGTCCATTTTTTACACAGTCTGTGGATTACACTAATTTTCATAGTTTTAGTTTTGGGCAGTGACGCATTACAAGCCACTGTATCAGCTACATCAGCACTACCAAAGCACAAAATACATAAATAACATATTTTTATGGTGTGAACAAATCTGACGGACTCACACTGTTGTGTTACTTTGCATTAGAGAGTAAAGGTGCCGGATAAAGAGGCCACTGACTGTGTGTGCTGCTGTAATGTGATTAGTGTTTTTTCATCAACTGAGGGATTATGGTGATTACAATTTTGAATTCAGTAACCTCAGCAGGTTCCAGCTCAGGACTAGAGACGGATATAAAATATATAGTAAAAAAAAACTTTAAAAAAAACCCATAAACATCAATTTCGTTTAACCAATATCACTTTTTTTTACTCTCACCTCTTTTGAAGGTTGTGAGGTCAAGGGGATTGTTTTTTAATAGATTTTTATTACTGACATCACCCATGACTTAAAACTGAGTTATCAGATCATATTCATAAAGATCTGGTGATTTTTGTGTCGGTATAAATGTTGAATAATTTAAAAACAGAGCTTCAGGTTGGACTGCACAGTTACTTGGACAGACTAAATCCACTGGATGGCGACATTGCTTCACTGTCTGAGGTATTGGGCTGAACACTGAAGGTGCAGTTTAATTCACAGCTGCTCATTAGTACATTAATAATGGCATCATCCCGATTACAGTATATCCTTTGCAAAGTCCATTTTTGCATTTTAATTCAATTGCTAATGCCCTGTAGAATATGAGCAGCCACTGTGTTATTATGTATGCTAATTGTCCTACTTACTAAGAAAAAAATACTTATTATTGTAGTTTTTAAAGCTTTTAAAGGAGTAGACTTAGTTTACTATCACAGCACATAAATATAAAAGTTCAATCGAGTGAAAACAGGAATATTTGACAAACTTACAACAATGAAACATGTTTGTTTTGCATGATGGAGCTACATATTAGAAATATGGTGTGCAAGTGAATAAAAAGATCCAATTCAAATGCAGAAATCACATAATCAAATTAATAACTCATACAAACAAAGACTCAGTTGAACACTCAGAGGACTTTTGTACATTGCCTGCACTAGCACAACCACTGGGTGGTGGCAAAAGATCACATCAAAAGAAGCATCAAAGCTCCATTAATCAAACCTGTTTCATCTATTATCTTATATCTTATAAGAGCTTTCTGTACTTGCTGGTGTTACCATCTTTTACCATCTGCCAATACACAGTGAAGCTCTTTTCTTTTTTTCCCCCAAAAGGTTCAGATGACAAATAGTGGATAAGCTGTAGAGACCAGTTCACATTTTTTATCCTCTATATGTATCTTGGGCATAAAATAATACTTTTGTTCATACAACTTCAATATGACTACAATCGACACACAATAAAGTTACTAATTTAAATTTTTGAGTTATAACTAGCTACATAAGCATATCAAAATCATCCCCCCCAAAAAATGTAACTCAACACAAATATTATGATTTACCTCTGAACCATCAGAGGAGAAGTCTTCTATTTTATTTTAACTATTTATTCATTAATTTCTCTTTTAGGAAGTGATGCAGAAAGGTTGGAGAATGGTCTGGGTCACTAGTGTTTTGCAAGGTTTATTTGTACAAAGGAGGCTTCTTTTTTTTTTTAAATTTTAAACCAAAGCTATTTTCCAAAGCTTATACCTCTGTGAGAGCATGGGTGCATCCTCTTCAGATGCACTCAAAACCAAAGCAATCCTGAAATCCTCCACTTCTAAAAGCATTGTCCTTCACCCTACAGGCCAACCGTGGCACAGAAAACACAACGTAAACACTTTCCCATATGTACACATTTAGCAACCTTACTCCATGTCACAACAACAACAACAACAACAACAAGAAGGATAAAAAGGATAAAAAGGATAAAAAGGACATAAAGGATCAGTGACAAAACCCAGTCAAACAGTTTAACCTCTTTATTCATTTTTAAAAACTTAAACAGAAAAAAAAATAATTCTGGGTGACTTGACTAATTTTAATAAGTGTGACTAAACTGAATGAACAATAATTAAAATAAGTAAATAAATAAAGTGACATTAACTCAAAGATAGTGTCTAACCACCAGTAGGGGAGACTGGGGCTAGTTGTTACAGGGTAAGTTGTCACATTGTTATTATCTTCTCCACCAGAGGGCGCCACAAAAAAACTGGAATACTACCCTTACATGGTGTCAGGTGTCATGTCCTGACTGAGGAGAGAATAGGACATTGTGAATTGAGATGAGCATCAATTAACCATTTTGCACAACCCAAAGTAAAAATTATCAACTTCATATATTTCAAAATAAGTTTCTTTCAGATAAAAATCCAAACAGTTACACATGTGGACTGTTAGAGGAGAGATTAAGGTTTCATGTCGAAATTCATTGTTTTGTGTTAAGCTAACGTTAAACTAGAGCTAACATCAGCAAACCTGGTAGTTTGGGGCAACTTGTCTCAGTCACGGTGAGAATGGTCAGAATAACAAGTTTCAAAAAGGATTTAAATAAACATAGAGTCTGCTTGTCAGCAGTCGTCATAATGACATTTTGACATTGTTTTTACAGAACAAAGGGAGGTTTAAAGGAGAGGAGTGAGCGAGAAGACTTGGTCAGGAATCACAAAGACAAACAGAACATGGCCGTGCAGCAGCTGATGTGATGCTGAGGGCAGTCAGGCAGGTGACCCCAGCTAATAATCAATCAGGAGTACAGCAAAGGACTTTAATGTCAACTACTGTACCTTAGCTCAGTACTGCAAAACGTTACTCCAGCCGAAATACAGAGTCAGACAGTTGTCCCAACTACAGTAGTTGGGTACAAATCATCAAGTCTCTTGTTGAGTATCCCTCCTACTTCATATTTCCTCGGGTGCACTTTCATGATCACTTCATCAACAATGGGCTCAATGAGAGCTGCAGCTTCTGGAAGCAGGAAAAAATAACCTATGAGGATAAAAGCATGAATCAGAGTGTGAAAGGGATAAACACAATACTTGTTTTATGAAAAACAACAACAAAACAGTGTGTAATCTATTTTATGAAGTTGTACAAAAAAATATTGTACAAGATATGAGCGCCTTTGCCAACTGCTTTACACAACAGGGATCACAACCTCATCCTGTCGCACACCCACAGGAACAAAGACCATTACGCACTTGGAGGAGTGACTGTGATATCACCTAATGCTGCCACCTTGTGGTCAAAGTCAGTAACAGCAGGAAGTAGCAGCTCTCTGAGATTCTGCTTCACATTTTACTCAGATTTAGACAAAACCAACATGCATTAACATTTAAACAATTTTATCAACTAAGTCAGTCCTAAGTACAAAATAACCAAAGTCAATCATCTTTGAGCTCTGAATATTTCAGTTCTGATGAACCCACTGTCTGCAACACATCCAGCATGAACCACATGCACAAAAAGTGTGACTAACTGTGATGACCCCTGGGGGATTGTTTGCAGGGGTGCACTGGTGTAATCTTGGACTCCTGTGGTACTCGGGTGTTCTTGGGTTCATAAGACCTTGTTGCAGGTCAGTTGCTCTCTTCCTGCTTCCCTCCACAGGCTCATTACACTGAGGTCTGGTTATGTTGCCTTCGGTGATCCTTGTATTTTGTTTTGCACTTTGACACTCTCATGCACACCATGCACCACTGATCTACTGATTTCTCTACACCATGCCAGGAATATTTGATTTGGACCTTTTAATTTGGTTACAACAGTTATTCCTTATTAATCTTCATCTTTGGTGTGCCTTCCCTTTTGTTGTGGCCTCATGAGCCAGGTCATAACAAACATTATTTTTTACTCATATGTGATACTATGATGTTGCAAAGCTTCAAAATATCAGACTTTTGATTTTTGGGATCCATATAATTTATTTATAATCAATTTATATATATATATATATACTAATCAGCCTGTCTGAAATTCATTGTCTTTAGCTACAGTTAATTCTTGAACAAAAAATCATAATAATGTAGCTATAGGCTTTAAAAAGAAGACATTTAGAGGTGTCACTAGTTTGATTGTCAGAGTCGGCCTCCAACAAAACTAGTGCTGAAGCTGAGTCTCATACACACTGGTAGCGTCTTTGGGTTCAAGGGTCAAACTCGCCCCCTCACTCCTCGCTTCATATCCAAATATGGTCATTTCTGGCTCCAAAAAACCAACAGACTGATCTAATGATCTAGCGCGAGTCCACAAACCAACAGATTATGTCACATTAACTTGGTCTATTCTCTGTATATATTCTCTATACAGTCTATAGTGTAGACAATATGACACAGAATTGACTGTCCCAGATTATTAAAATGCTACAAGATATATCCTGTGGCCAATAGCCCGTCATTTTCAAGGTACCTGTAAATAAATATATTGAAGCTACTAGCTGTATGCTAGCGTTTGTATCACTTAATAATTAAGACAGGTTAATAATTAATTAATGAGAGTAATTGTTTATGGGTTTTCCAGTGTGTTGTGGTGTTCATCTGCCCTTTCAGTCCCTCTACTACCAAACAGCACTGTCTATGTTGTGTCTGTGGGAAAAGGACAACCCAAATCCTCGTCTGTATTACGTAACCGCACAGACAAGCTTTATAATCTCTTTTAGAATAATTGTCCTTGATAGGACATCCTGAAATGACAAAGAACAGGTGTTAAAATTTCCCTGGTACAAACTTGAAGGGAGGGAGACGGTTGATTATTTTATGGTTTGGTTTCTATAGAGATTAATGTTGATTTCTCAGTTAATGGGCAGCTTCATCAATCGTTTAGTGCAAGAAAAAAAAAAGTAGAAAATCAAGGTCAAAACAATGTTTCTTAAGACTTTTTCTCCTCCCCTGACATCTCATGATGAACAATCTGTGGAGGTCAATGGTCACCCCTGCTTGTGATGAGAAAGAAGAATAGCACGGATGATAGGAGGACACATTGATTTTTAATTTCTCTCTGTACAACACTCTGTCAACATGCTGTATGGCCTTAGTGCTTCCTTCTTCTTTTCTAGTAGCACACATACACACACACACACACACATACACACACACACACACACACACACAAACCTAAGGTATCCCAAGGACAGGACAGGTCGCTTGTTGGTTTCACCTTTTTTCTTTTTTTCTTTTTTTTTTTTTTAAAGAAAACCTCCACAATTTATAGATACTTGTGTTCCCCTAAGATACTGTGGATGATTTGTCACCTAAATATTAATTTTCCCTACTACCTTTGTTTTGGTTAGAAAAATTATAGGCTGACACAAAAACAGTCAGCAGAGTGCGACAACACTGTCTTTGTACTAACAGTGTACAAAGACAGTGTGTTGTGCTGGTGAAGTGAATTTCTTTCATAAGCAATAAATAATATGCACAGAATGATTTGTGTGTTAATGAGGAATGGATCAGGAAAATTGTTATTGGAAAGGAGTTAACAAAAGGTCATAATGTCACCAAAATAAATGAAATACACAGTGTAAAACAGACCATAAGTTTATAAATTTAATAGATTTACAAAATGGATTATAATAATTAGTTAAATAGAATTAGTGATAACTACTTTTAAAATGAAGATTTAACTCTATGATTTTAAAGCCATTATTTTAAATTCACAGATATCTTATAATTAGACAATTATGTAAGTTTTCTAATAAAAACATTGAATGTATACGTTTTTTTTCTTCTTTTCTTTTACACATGTCAAATATCGCTAAAATAAACACCCACATGATTTTATGTGACATTAAATCTGCAAACTATTGTAATTATTCAAAATTAAACAATATTTTTTACACACATTTATATATCTAACTTCATCATTCATTGATAACCCCGCCCACTAAAAATGATTGACCAATCACAGAGCAGAAACACCATCTCACCAAGGTGACCTTTCAAGTCAAGTTATACATTTCTCCCCATGTGCACAGCTGCCGACTGACGACAACAAAAACATCATATTTATAAAGTTTACAGCCACATTAGCTCAGTGTCTCTAACTTGGAGGCACATTTGATAGTTTCTAATAGTAAATGCAGTTATTTTGGGGTGGTGCTGTTTTCTCATGAATGCCTGAGTGTGTGTTTGTGTGTTGTTATTTGGCTGTTTTTTTTTTTTGTTTTTTTTCTGTGCAAAGGGGTGTTGTGGGAATAAGAGGCATGGTTTGGGTTGAGAACTATAGGAAATTCTGAATGATTTATACAGTTAAATCCCAGCAGCAGTGCTGAGTGAGAGCAGGAGAGGAAGACCCAGAGGTACATGGAGAAGGCAACAGAGACAAATCAAACCAAGGAGAAGCACTGCGGCAGAATCATCGGCCAGCGCTGAACTACATCCCAGCGTGCTGCTTCACTTCAAGACTACCTCAAATTGATTTTGTCTCCTGAATCACCCCTCAGGTTTTCAGAATCATGTCTCAATCTGTTTTACTCACCCAGTTTATCAGCAAATGTAATGAGGTGTTTTCTACCCCAGTGCCTCCATGTCTGCCAAATTTCCCTGAAATACACAGTCAAATATTTTGGAGGTGTCACATTGACAGATGGAGACTAATTAAACCTCCTGACATGAGGTAAACACAATTTTCTAGGAATTTAAAATTTTACTCATAATTGCTGGAATTCTGAAAAATTGTGGTGTTGTTTATCTCCTCAGTGTCTGTGTGTGTGTGTGTGTTTTCATGCTGGAGAGTTAGTGAGGTAAAATGGTCCCGTTTAGCCATTCCCCAGTCTGTTGGACTTTTTGTGTAGTTCAGTGACAACTTCACCCAAAATCCATTCAGATTTTGTAAAACGTAACCTAGAAAGTTTTCTGGTTAATGGAGAGTGTGTGTAGTCTTCCTCAGCAGAGGAATATCAAGGCATCAGTACTGGTCACGATGAAAAAAAGAGATGCACATGTTGATATTCTTGTCCACAAACTTTCACATGTTGTGTTTTGCATTATTCCCTCTTCTGTACAGTTCAGTCATTGATTGAAACCTACAATGCAGCTTTTATATTTTCTTGTCTCGAAATACAACAGAAATTACACCATAGATCACTTCACTCTGTCATGAACACATCCGCAACCTTGGTGTCATCTTTGTCAATAAGCTGTTTTTTGATCAGTCACATCTCAAGAATAGTTGTCTTTTATCTTACAGCACGTCTCCGCCCGACCTTCATCAATGCTTTCATAACATCCACGATGGACTACTGCAATATAATTCTTAATGGTTTGACATACAAAGTTCTCACTCCTGCCTGTCCTCCACTGGCTTCTGGTTTCACAGTGCATCCATTTCAAAGTTCTCCTCCATAACCTGGCACCTGCTCCACCCCTGCACTGCTCTGAGGCCAACCTCCTCTCAGCAGCACACAGGACCAAGAAAGTGGACCAGGTGCACCGACCTTCAAAGATTCACAACACTGATCCAAACCCACCTCTTCCTTCAGACGCTAATGTTGTGGAGTTGTGTTTTTATTACCTTGCTCACCTATTTATATGTATTTATTTGTGTATTTTTAACTTTTACTGTGCAGTGTCGTTGAGTATCTTGAAAAGCGCTGTTTAAATAAAATGTATTATTATAATTAATGTTATTAGAAACATAATTACCAACTGATTCTCCATTTGTCTGCCCACAAATGAGTGAGTAAGATTCTCTCCATTACAGCTGCCAAAGTCGATTGGCCGTGTGCAGCTCCAACTCAAAGATACTGCACTTTAAAGATAAATGGTTGTATTAGGTACGATTTTATAAGTAAACAAACCATTTTAACTCATGGTCAGGAATCTGATTTATCTCCAGGCAGTAATATTTTTTAAATCGTGGGAAACATCTGTGATGATTCTTCATGTCTAAGAGGTATCACTTTCCCACAGCAGAGTAAACTCACTTAGTCTGTGCTGATGCCAATATTAGAAAAGTGCAAAAAATGCAGCCCACTTGTTTCTCTCAATGAAGCCACTGTGGTCAGATGACTGTGGGTAAAAATGCAGGATTGTCCTTGGAGAAAACAATGAGCATGTCTGTGCTTAAGTAAATAAAATGTGCAAAAGATGATGTGAATTTATAAGGGACAAAATCTGAAAATGTCCAAGTTGTAAAAAAACATTTCACACCTTTGTTGCATCAGTCGGTATTATTATTATTTTCTACACTTAATAATAATAATAAATCTTGAGGCCAAACACAATAAATTACCAACTGAGCTAAATTAATGGAGGCTTCACAAAATAATTCTTAACCATAGCCAGGTCCACCCTGTTTTTGTAACCAGCCGCTGATGTGTTATTTTTTCTTTCTTAGCCTTTCTGTCTCTCGATTTCACTAATTCACACCCTCAATGAGTAAACTGCGTGAAAGCCCTGAGCCAAATGTAAGCCTTTGTTGATGGGCTGTGGAGGAGAAAAATGAATTTTCTGCTGCTAGTTTCTCTTTGGTGAGAGAAGCAGGGTGCGGTTAAACGGGATTAAAGGCGTCAGGGCTTCCAGCTGCACTCTCCTTTTCACTGTAGTGCTGGAGTGATTAACGCAGAACACAGATATCACAGAATACTGTACATAGGTGTTTCTTGATACCTATCTAGCCCCTAGTCTTCCCTTACAGTGCGAGAAAGATGAGAAGACACAAAGCTTTTGGCTGTGTGACTAGTAATACCTGGATCTTTTATACAGGGATCAATGAAGTATGATTTCATATTATCATGCGATTTATAATTTAGTTTCTATTCAGTAAGAAAGATTTAATTATACACTGTGCAGGAATAAATGTCTGATTTTACAAACACTTCATGATCTGGAAAGTGGCCCGACAGGCATCATGTGCTTCTGTTTTAGACAAGACAGAGGACAATCAAGTCCAACATGCTGTTAACCTAATGAGAAATGATATGGTCCAACCCGCTGTTTGTTAGGGAAACCCACACACGCTCTCTCTACATCAATTATTATCCCCGTTTAGCCCTCTGTGGTGAGTTTCCTGCTTCCTTCTCCACTCAAACTGGACACAAACCACACACAGGGGAGACAGGTTTCGCCCTTTTACCCCATCATTAACCTTTTCTCCCTTCCCAGGACACAGTGACATGCACTGGTGAGTATCGACCACATGGCTAAGCAGGCAGTGAGGGCAGTAATGTGTACATGAGTCTGTGTGCGTGCATGTGTGTGTGTGTGTGTGTGTGTGTGTGTGTGTGTGACTGAGAGAGAGAGAGAGAGAGCGTTTGCATGTATTTATCTGTGTGTGTGTATGCCCATGGTGGTTGTCTGTAAATCATGTCCTCTGTCTCCAGAAACAGCCTATGGGTCACCGAGCAAGGTCACACACACACACACACACACACGGTCCTGCCTCATTAATACTGACCATTCAACTCCGCAGGGAGATTTACCCAAGTACAAAGTCTGCAAGGGAAGAATTAAGATAAAATAAGCTTGTACATTTTTACAAATATTATTAACAGCAGTAATTTCTGTGCGTATATGACAATGTATGTACCATATTTTCCAGACTATAAGCCGCTACTTTTTTCCGATGCTTTGAACCCTGCGGCTTAAACACCGGTGTGGCTCATGTATCGGCGACACGAAGCTCGTTAGCTTTTTACAAGCTAGCAAGCTCTGTGCTGCCGATACATTTAGCCTCGTCACATCAGACCCGGTCAGAGTGGACCACATGAAACTGTTTGAATAAATTCAATTGTGGCTTATAGACAGGTGCGCTCAATAGTCTGGAAAATACGGTAATTGCTTTAAGTCTTATCTGTACTTTCCCTGCAGGTTTATGTTTTGCAGGACGTAGTGAGGTGGGTTGGTGCTTTTTGAATGACAAAGACTACAAACAATCACTACAGCATAACATATATGTTAAATATTTGTAAGATTAGATAACTGACAAAACAACTTTATTGCTCCCTTACCAGGTTTTTTTTTTCTTACAACAGCAGCAGCATGAACAGATGAAATTACAAAAGTAATTTAACAAAATTATTTTAACAAAAAAAGAAAGTATAAAATAAAATATAGAAACATGAATTAAAACAAAATACACATAAACATGTAATGATTTTTTAATTGCTTGGACGGTTTAACTGTGGCTATTATTTATAAGAAGATGTTTAGCCTTATTTTAGGTCATACGTTTTCACAAACTCTTTGTCCATTACTCACAAATACAAAACTTACATCTGATGCAGTGAGACCAAATAATCATCTGCATGAACTCTGTTAGTGTCATTTAATCCACTGCACTTTAACTTATCAAGAAGACTAAAGGTTCAACGATTTGATTTGATCTCCATGTTTGAAGAAAGACTATTTTTATGATTTAACATACATCTGAATGTTTGTGATGTACTATTTGATGCCCTGATTTCAGTCTACTGCTTTCCTTTTAGGAAAGGTTAATCCTGACTATTATGCAGTCCAGAACTCTTCTCTTATCTGCTACTGTTCAGAAGCTTAGTGGCTCCAAAACCATTTTATTTCATAATTACTACCATGTGAAACTGCTCCTGAAGCAGCTCAGGAGCATGGGATAAAAATGTAACAAAGCAGTGGGAAGGCTAGAGGGCTTGTGTTATCACATACAGAGATGGAAATTGCTCATTCATTGCACCTATGTTTCCCTTTACAAAACATAATCCTAAAAAGCAGCAGATTTTATTTGTGTGAGAGAGATTAGGAGAGTGAAGCAGAATGTGGAGATCCTGCATGGACTTCAAATTATTTAAAATGTCCTCTCCTTGGGTTTCTGAGCCTGTGATAAGGGGTAAAAAGTGCTCTATCTGGAGTGGCTGGAAAATGGCTGCGCTTAATGTTAATGATCGCATTGCACGCATTAATGATTCATGACCTTTGTACTGGCAACAGAGTATGTCGAGGAGAGTGTATCAAAAATGTATAGAGTAAATTTAACTTGTGCTACTGGCCTCATTTCTAAGTGAAAATTAGGTTACTCTGGAGTTGCCAAATTTCCAAAATTGTGCATCTATTATTAGTTACAAGGGTGTGAACTGGCTTTGGTTTGAATCTTGAAATGAATCCTGAGCTAACGGATGAGTCCACAGATACATCAGGACGTCTGAGAACATGAACACAGTAACATGTTCAATATCTCAGTTTAATATAGACCCATTTACAGGCTACGTCATCAAGAAGCTGCGTGCGCATTTTGGTAACGGAAGTGCTATGTCCCATTGTTTACCTGGTATTGTCTACACCTCTCTGGGAAGAACCACGTGGAAATTTAGCCCATCAAAATGTCTGGTTGTTGTGTTTTTTATCTTGTGCAGAGACTCCTTAGTGAGTGTGGAAGCTAGCTGTTAGCTGTTAGCATTAGCAGCGGTTTTGGTGCATGCCATCAGCCTGTTATAATTTTTATATTGGACACTGGCAGTTTAGATTGTTATGTTATATTAACGAGGCTTGACAACCGAGCTTCATCGTACATAACATTTTTATCTCGTCAACACCACAACAACTGTTACCATGACAACCTTCCGTTTATACGCGTCATTAACTACGGGTACCGGCAAGTGCAAAAGCCTAATACATCACAGTTAAGTTATCTGAGCAGTTCATGTTCATTTCTGTTAAGGCAAAGAAAGTGAAATCAGCACACAATAATACTTACCCTGCCATACAGGTGCAGTTTGCAGTGTGTATATAGTCCTCC
>OOFC01017167.1:0-11603 GCA_900323345.1 Pseudochromis fuscus
CACACACACACACACACACACACGCACACACACACACACACACACACACACACACTTGCATTAACAGGCAGAATGCGACTAGATGGCACAGAGTGAAATGTGACGTCCATCACTGGCTCCACTTTGGGGAAAACACATCATGTGACCTCATTAACCAGACTTCTCTCCTCACTGGTCTGTATGGCTGAAAAACACATCAGAGCATCCATGTAGATTTTCTCCAGCTCCTATATTTAGCCCAGACATGCTTGTTTAACCAGTTGGTATGTCAAAACAAATAACTTGCCAGGGATATAAATCATTTCCATACGCCAAAAATGTTTCGTAACGGGTCAGACCGCAGAACAAACACTCCACGTAATGAAGTGCAACATGTAGCCAACCAACCGAGGCTGGAAAAAGGATAAGCGAGGGGGAAAATGAGTGGGTGGTGGAGCAAATAAAAAAAACAACAAAAAAAACACCTTAATCAGCCTGAGCTGGGCTCGTCTGCTCTACTGTAAACTCAAACAGGCAGGAATGCTGCTCCAGATGTGTGGGCAACACTGCAGCTGCCCCTGTGGTCGAGGGCTCTCACTCTTCCTGCCTTTCCCCGCTCTCAGCGTCCTGCTAAGCTCTCCCCCTGGAATGTGAATATGAGTCACTTCTGCGAGTCACGGGCTGTAAAAGGCTGAAACCTCGCTGGTTCCTGCTCCTGCTCAGTCAGAGCTCAGCCTCTTTAGACACAGAGCTGGCACTCACATCACATCACATCACATCACACCACATCACAGCTCTGTCTTCTTCACCAGATTATTAGGACTCATCACTGTTACTGTTTCACTGTTGTTACAACAAAGCGGAGTCGCCTGAGCAGCACACTAATGAGGTCATTACTTAGCTTAATTACAGCCTTAATTAGCACATATTTCACTGTCAACCCACCTGTCTGTGAGAAGAAATGAGCTGCACTTTGAACTCTTTTTGTCTTTTTGTTACTAATGTATAGAGCTGTACACACACTGATACAAATACAGATTCACTTTCTGCTGTGGCTGTCAGATTATCTCCTCTATCAGCAAACCTGAGGCAGATGTAACAAGTTGTATCATGTCACTGTATCAGTTGTTACTGCATGTGCTGGCACATTAAGATACACAAAAGTTGTTCTCATACTCTGAGGTTCTGCACAACAGGAGCAGAGCAGTAAGATCATTAGGTTCAGAGGAATAAAGTGGAAATTTCAAATGAATTGAGCATGAAATGTAAATACATGCATCAGGTTATAGCTGTGATGATGAGAGCCCATAGGAGAAGATTCAGCCATATTTGATCACTGATGAAAAAGTTGTGAGTGTTTTTGTGCGACTGTCTTAATACTGAGCTGCCATGACGATGACATCACATGGGCTCAAGGCTGAATCTCCACCAGTGCTTTACGATGTGTCTCAGGTGATCGGATCACAAGTGGACAGGACTGAACACAAGTGTAAACCACCACCAAGATGCACTGGGACACATAGGACACATCTTTTGTAATGTGTCCTGATGTGTCCCTAATAAGGACAGAAGAACCTGATTGGTTGGAATATTTTCTCTCTCATTCTTTGAAGGTACACTGGTCAGTTTTTGACCACTAGAGTAACGTTTTGTTTGTATTTCAGCACGAACATGTGGATGATGTTTCAGTGAATAATGGTGAACACAAACAAAACTTTCTGTTGCTTCCTAACAAACCCCCCAGGGCACCTTTCAGTCCGCGCAGTGTAAACGAGACCGACTTTCACGGCGAGCATTAATGTTGTAACACATTTTAAAAGAGCGCTCGACGACAGACGCCTCTGCAGATGCCGTACTGAGGACAAATTAAATGTCACTTAACAAGTAAATAATTGATTCCTTTAAAAGTAACTTTCCCAGGGGGTGTCTTGGATTTTTTAGTCTGTATATTGTGTTTCATCTAATTATTTAAAACCAGCTCAGAGCATCTGTCGCCTCCGTCTGCTGATGCAAATGAAGGTAAACATCAGCAAAGGTAAAGCTGCTGCCCCCCTCACTGTTGCTGTGAAGGTGATACTGATTCTTCCTCTTGACTCGACCTTTGACCTCTGCACCATTAGACAACCACTGATTACATCACCTGTAAACCACTGGACCTACTCCACAACCACACTCCTTGTGACCCCATCCCTGATCAGGAAGCATGACGCCTCCTACCTAATGCAGAATGATCTGCTGCATATTCCCAGCATCTGAGTCACACATGTGGACCGTCCTGGTCCCGCCTCTCTCCACATTAAATCCACCATCAGGCTGCGTAGGATATGAACTCACCCCGGGCCGTTGCTGTCCTCCCGGCGGGTGGCACCTCCATCGTTGGCCCCCTCAGTGCCACCTCTGCTGCCCTGACTCTCCTTGGCCTGATGCTCCACCACCTCCCCCTCATCCAGGGCATGGTGGAGGCGGTAGTTCACCGTCTTTAGCAGCAGGAACATGGCAGCAATCACACCACAGTAGATTCCCACTATCACCATGGTTGGCGGCAGGGCCTGGGATTAGAGGAAGAAGCAGAAATGTACTTAAATGGTGACTTTAATGACACAGAAAGCATCAGCACTGAGTCTAAATATCAGCGTTTACAGATACATCAGTGTACACACCTTTTCCAATACACATACTTTCAGAGTATTCAACACAAGTACAACTACACACCACTACATTTCAGAGGGAACAAGCTGAACTTTTAACTGCACCACAGCTAAAGTCACTGAATCTGAATATTTTATTATTAACATATATAATCAGTTAATATTAAGTGTTATCTCTACATTTAAAAATACAGAGCTTAAATAAAATCTTAATTTCTTCCATAAGTCATTCTGATGTCATTGGATAAAGTCAACTCTTCTTCTCAGAGATCTGGTGGGAGGAGTTAGGGGCGGGGTTAGTGTGATTGACAGCTCTGATCTCCAGTGATCTACAGGTGGTTTGGAGACTCTTTCACCTGAACTCCAGTCTCATTAACATTGGACAGTGACCTCAGGTTCAAAGGTCAGCCCTGCCTCCTCACTCCTCACTTCATATCCAAATATGGTCACTTCCTGCTCCAACCAACCAACATGACCACGTTCAGCCCACAAACCAATGGGTGACATCACATTAGCTTCATCCATTACACAGTCTGTGGTTGAGGATCTATTTCTCTAAAGACAGTGAAGTAGTTTTCTGTGATGCATGATAATATGAAATATTCTTTAATACAGTTATTTATTGAAGAAAGCAGCCTTCAGAGGATTTTCCAGATCAAAATCATCCACAATACACAGAAAATATCTCATTTCACTCCATCTTAAAAATTCACGATCAATCACCACATTGGTTTTAATTTGTTCTTATTTATGTTTCTCTGTCGCCTCCAACTCTATTTAATATTTATGTCCCATCCTTTATTTATCACAACAACCAAGTAGTGATATTGCAGAGTTACACAATGATTACAGTCCCGGTCTGAGCTTTAATTACTGTGAGACATTCGGACATCTTTAAACGGGGCAGCTGGCGAGGAAGAGGAGCGTCGCCAGGAAACCTGTGTGTGTTACCGCAAGGTGTCTGAGCCTCAGCTCCTGCGTCTCTGTCGTCCTTGAGATACACCCCCCTTCCACACACACACACACACACCCCACCCCCTGCATCTGTTTGCAGTTATCACAAACAGCAGCACGACTCAAACTTGTGGCTGTATATAAACCACAGAGCTGACCGACACATTTCCACTCCAGGAATAGATCGGAAGCCACAAACCCATCCTGAAACATCAGCTTCTCCATGCACACGTTAGCACGCTGCACCATCAACAGCCCTCACTGACACCGTGCAGTGTGTATTTCAAACACACTGCACCTCCACTTGTTGTCGTGTCTGAAACAATTAACCTTTAATTAACATGTCATAATGAAGCATAACTGGAGCTACTGGTGCGTGAAGTCAGCTTCTGGAGGAGGCGCTGATGTCACGTTGAAAATGTAAACACAAGGAGAAAGCAAACAGAGACAACCTGCGACACATGGACAGGAAGGAGTGGTGGATTCTGACCATAACTTGTTGTGTCGCTCATCGGGACTGTAAAATGTTATTACAACTGATAGATAATCAAGCCTTCATTAAGGTGCACTCTCTCGGAGGACACACTGATGCCACTTTGGAAATAAAAAAACAATCCTTGAGAAAATAAAACAGGCAAACAGAGACACAACTTGTGAAAATTAAAGTTATTGTGTCGTCCGTCTGGATTAGATTAAAGTCATTATGACTGTTTGATGATTAATCCTGAAATGACATCAGATAATAAGGTACAACTGGTACTACTGGAGTGTCAGGTCCCACATGGAGGACACACTGGTGTCTTCAAAATGTAAACAAAGAAAATCCTGGAGAGAACAAACAGACAAACAGAGACAACTGTGACACATGAACTGGAGACGTATATTTTGACTATAATTCAACATCTGGATTAGAAAAGGGTAAGACAATAGTTTGATAACTAACCCTTCATTAAGCTGCTGTGATAAAGTTTAACTGGCACTGATGAAATGTAAACACACAGAACAGGGAAACACTTGTGAAAATTAAACTTGTTTTGAAGCCCACGTGGATCAGAGAAAGTTATTACAATTGTTTGATGATGACACGAGATAATGAGGATAATTGGCAGTGTTGGAGTGTCCCAGGTCCCACATGGAGGACACACTGGTGTCAAAATGTAAACATACAGATAAAAAAACAGAGTGTGAGAGAGTCCAACCAGCAGCCAGTGTGTCTGTGGGTATTAAAAGGCTCCAGATTAACTACCGTTAACATCCCGGTCAGCTGTGCTCTTGCAGTCACAGCTGGTGGCTCCTGAAAACCGGTGATAGCGCAAATCACTCCCGACAGGAGCAAAACAAGCAGATAATGGAGGGGGGAGGGAAATTAAATTCACTGATTGCAGCCTGACACTGTGTCCGTGTCCTGGAGGATCTCCACGGATCCACCGAGTCCAAACAAAAGAGCATTCTGGTCCCATCTAGTTGGTGGACGCTTCACTAACGAGGGGAGGGAATTAAAGATCATTATTTTACCCATTTCTCCACCTCTGTGCGGGTAAACCCGTCAATGTGGAGGTTTTGGGGGATATGTGGAGTGTACTGAACACAGCTCGTAGCGGTGGGTGAGTTGTAACGAGAGGTTTACATTGTCTGCTCCAGATAATAGACCGAGACCGACCGTTAGTGTTCGGCGGAGCTAACCTAACGGACGGACACCCGGGGCTGGAGGAGGAGGGGGAGGTTGGTTAACTTAACAACAGTCGTGATAATAAAATAAAATAAAATAAAATAAAATAAAATAAAATAAAGAGGTAACAGCAGGCTCACCATGTACAGCGTGAAGGGGAAACATAGCAGGAACAGCCAGATGTAGAGGTGCAGAGCGTTGACGAATGTATTCTGATCGGGGTCGTAGTACCACCCGCCTGTGACTGAAGCCCAGACCCCCTGCCTCAGGATCTGGAGAGTCTGCGACCCCATGGTGGCTTTATCCCCCTCCGACGAAGCCCGACCGACGGAACGACCGCGGTGACACCACGGCTAGTCGTCCTCAGACATCACGAACGGTGCTCCGCTTCCAGACGGTGGCCTGAAAATCCCCTCTGCAGCCATCTTCTCTGCAGCTAGCCAGCCAGCTGGGGCACTGTTCAGTCCTCCACCGAGGAGACTGCTATCCCACCACGCCCTGCGAAACACTTCTTCTTCGTGGCATCGGAACGCGGTAGCTGAGGAAGCGGCTGCTGTAAATCAGAAAGAAACTTCGCTGCTGTTTTTATTGTTTTTATTTGCACATGTTTGTGTGTGTGACGGAGCTGGTTTGCTGGGACTCACAGCAGTGAAGTACAGAGTATAATAGCGTGGAATAAAAATTATTATCAATTAGGAGCTGGGATCAAATGTAAGCAAATGGCGACATCGTGTGGTTGTTGTTAGGTATTGGCTGTTTTCACAAACATGACCAAAGAAGGATCAATTAATGTCAACTCAGATCATTATTAACCCTGGCACAGAAATGTATTAATAGAAAACTAATTGAATTATATTTTCTAGTGTATCTGAACTAAAATCACTCAATTTTACTTCCATTTTTTATTTTTCCATCTCCCAGGAGGCAATGAGTTCCCGTTTAGGGGAAATAAATGTAACATTTCCTCCTTCATACAGTTTTTCTCTCAGCTTTTGACTGTAACTGTTTTAACTGTGTTTCTATTCTATTTTATTCTGTGGATTTTTGCTTTAATTTGACACTTTTATTTTCATTCCTTTCTCATTTTATCTTTACTACATTGAAACTCTGGTTTTCTACACATTTGACTTTATTTTCATGTATTTCATATGATCATTATCAAGCACTTTGTAAGGTGCTATACAAATAAATATGATTAACTTTACCCTTTATTAACAGTTAATTAACTTAATTCTTTAATGTTTTGTGTAATACATTTTTTGTGGGAAGTGGGAAAATATTTGTATTAGTTAATACAAGACACTTAAGAGTAAAATACAGTGTCAGCAATATTTTACATTTATGTTGTTGAGTATAGACACATAATTCTCTCAAACAAAATCCTCCAAAAATATGATAATTAACAAGCAACCTCAGATGGGCTACAGTTTTAAACGTTTGTAATGCTCTACAGTCATTTTAAGTCATTTAAATTAAATGTCGGGGAATAATCTGAAAACTTCCTATCTGCAAACACCTAATAGGACTCTTAGAGAAGACAGATGAAAACGTGTCTCCAAATCCTCCCAGTGATACACCACCAACATCCAATGATTACAATTTAGTTAATGATTTGAGGACAGCTATTAAACAAAAGGTCAGTTACTGGGAAACCATCACATATATTTAACAAATACTTTCTAATACTAAGGGAAAAATGGATCAACTGAAGACTTCCTCATCATTAAACACAGCAGGAAACAGTAGAAGATACTTTTTAATACAAAAAACAAGAAAGCAGAGTTTCTTTCAAAAACAGGTTCTAATGTATGTAATTACAGAGGTGCTCAGGTCAAGAGGTTTTTGCTTTCCAGATGAGATGATGCATTAACACCCATCTCCCTGCAAAGCGGACAGGGAATGAAAGTGTCCTCTGAAGTCACTACAACACAAACATTATGCTGATGTCAACAGTAAGCCGACACCGATGCTGATGTCAGCTTACCGTCAAAAAACTTCTTCCACTGCAAAACGCCTGCTGACATCAGGCAATTAACCTCTGTTCATAGTACTGCTGCCTGAGACGTCCATGATGCAGAGCAGATCGAGTGTACACGGCCGAGGCTGCAGAGTGAGTCGTTCTGGCTCCGAGACGAGCAACTTTCTGAATATGTTCATTAAACTGATCAAACGAGCAGAGAGGAGGACGATGGTGCAAGTTTTAGGGAGAAAACACAAACATTCCCGTCTCAGGATGTTCTTTCAGTTGAGGCTGTGGGACCTCTCACTGCACTGATCCATTTTCCCAGAGTGGGTTGCGAGTGTGCCTGTCACTGTAGTCTTGCTCTCTTCTCGGGAGGAGGTTTACTGGGTGGAGCTGGGGCGGAGGACTTGGCAGCCGGCTCCCTCTCCTCCTGTTTTACAGTTTCAGTTGGAGGCTCAGGCTCCTTCTTCACTTCAACTGCACAACACAACAATACAAGAGCAGAGAGTGAAAAGAAAAATCAAGGATGAGGTCTTCATTCCCACACATCCATAAAGACACAAACACTAATGTAACAGACAGACACTATCATGTGTAATCTGTTTATAACTTTTTTAAGATCGTACCTGGAATTGGCTTCTCCCCAGGTTTAGGCTGTTAGTGCAGAAACAAACAAAAAACAAGCAAAGTCAACATCAACGTGGAAACATTTTAATTAGACAAAAATTCAAATGAGAAAGCATCAGTGTGAACTGTACCTGGTAGAAAGTTGGTGGAAATTTTGACCTGAGGTCCACAAGAAGTGTGTCAACACGATGCCTTTGAAACAGGGAGCTGGGCTCTTCTTTCTTCTTGGACTTGGGTTTAGCTTTTTCTGTTTTTAAAAAGGGGGTTTCTCATCAGCTTTTGTCAAAGTTATGATCCTAAACTTGAACATAATACTGTAAAGATTTTGAGATTGCAGGGGAGAACAGTTCTGAATTGTGGACTTCACCATTTTTGTTTTCAAAATGTGAGATCTTGTTACATGAACGACTCCACTGCTCATTAAACTATAGTCTAAATATCCAAACTGAAAATAAACTGCCAAAAACCACACCTCTCTCCTCCTGGTCCTTGAAGTGCCACCAGTATCCTTTGGATGGGTGATAACGGCAATAAGACATCGCCTCATCAAAAGCAGACTGGATTCCATGGACTGCAGAAAGCTACAATAAATAGATTTCAGATTAAAAACTGTGACTTCTCCTCATTTTCACACATCAATAATGAAATTCTTACCGCTCTGGAGCTGATAACTGTTCCCAGGTCTGGGGCCTGATACACCACCCCTGCTATGATGTAGTAGTCGGCCATAGGAATTACTGGAGAGGGGCAAATTAATATTCAAATGAAGCTTCAAATATGCGACTTTGTGAATAGTGACAGTCATGAGTGTAAAATCTCAATAAAATCAACATAACACCTCCAGATTTTGTTACATATTAACACATTTATGAAACAGAATAATGACAGAAAGAACAGCAGTGACATCCACAATGAAAAAAACTGCATTCACGTGTGAAATTAAATCTGTGATATCTTATATGACGTCCACTGATGAACCAGCTGATTACTGTTTAATTATTCATATGTTCAAATGTTTTGCTGCTCACCTTGTGTTGGCGACTGCCTCTGTTGTTTACGGATTATATAAAGAATTGGCTCTTGAGCATGAAGAAGAATGTATTCCACTCCCACCATCTGACTGAAAATAAGACAGAAACCATGTAAAACACTGTAAGTCTGCAGCTGTGCCTCTCACACTGTGTAACATGGACCTACTTCAGATGCTCCAAAGTGAGCCGCTGCATCTTCACCACTTCATTATTACAGGTTCGGTCATAGAAGGGGTTGCTCCTCTCAGAGAAGTAGTCCAGCACATTTCCAGGATTAAGAATCGGTACCCAGCCACTGTCCACCCAGGATATCCCCAGGAGGTTGTCTGCAAAATACACAAGCACCCACGACATATTTAATGATAACATTTATTGATAAGCTACAATGAGAAACTGCCAATTATAACGTAATTACACATTAGGGCTTTGCTACTAGGACTGGAAGTATCTCAGAATACCTGAATTGTTAATATATTTATTATATTATTTGGGTAATTTCTGTGATAAGACAAAATAAGATAAGGTAAGATAGGATAAGATAGGATAAGATATGACTTCATTCATACAAAAAAAACAAGGTACAAAAAGAATTGAAAATAAATAAATAAAATATAAAATGATAAAAAATACAAAAATATAGAATAAGACAGGTAGAAATCAAAATTTAACAAAAATGTACACATATAGAATACAAAAACACAGACATGTGGATATAGCGGAATGTACACAACCATATACATACAATACACACCCAAATGTGTACATTTTACTTAAGTTAACGTTGCTCACGACAAAAAAAGAAAAAAGCCCCGTCACAAACACTTATTTTGAACAAAAAAGGAACAAAACCAGTTGTACCATTGAGTACTGCCATTATTACCCTCCATTATGAACAAAAGACTGTTGTATTTTCCATAACACCACACAGTAACGGAGCTGCAGTGATCATAATGCCAATATAATGTTTATCCTCCGTCACCAACAATTAGATAACTACTCTAGAAAAGGCTGGAATTGATATGTAACCATTAAATCGCTGCTGCTTTTCCTAAAATACTAAACAAACCTGACCGCTGTGTCAGCTAGCTAGCGTTAGCTAACATATCGACATGCTAATAATAGGTAGCTTTAGCTTGTATCACAAATAATACATTTGGAACCTCCAGCAAAATATATGATGTAATACAGAGTTTCAAACTACAACACCATAATCTGTCTAATTATATAATGAAATATCTGTTTAACAAATAATGAAAATAGTGATGTAGCTACCTCTGAAATCAACCGCCGCCATGATGTAAACACGTTGTCTCACAAAGATGACGTGTTGACTACTTGTCAGGTCGTTGTTTAATGACGTCTCTTCAAACGTCTTAATTAGTTAAATTGGGATATAAGTGAAAACCTGTGTAAAACAAACCGTGCCGTGACAGCTAATAGAGAATTATTTCATTTTTATTTTGTATGCCACGTAAACTGATTTTCAAGCTTACACTAATTTAAAAATAATATAATTATTGTAAGTTATAGTCATTTTTGAGACTAACTTGGCAGTGTCTTAGACCCACTTTTTTTATTACCAACCATTAGCCTCAGAGTATTTGCGAAATCTAGTATTTGTGTATGTGTGCGTATCTACTGGCAACAACTGTACATCTAATGCCCAAGTGTCAGTTTAAGGATTACGCAACCGGTCACATTTAATAGCTTCCACAGCTCATGGTCTTTGTTTCTGATGAGCAGCATTTGTTCCAGAGAGCTGAAATTCCAGAGACACACCCAGACAGCTGAGTTCACTGCCCCTGTGAGGGTGACAGGACACATGGTGAATACACCACCTGACACAGTGCTGCTGATAAAACTCCCTGTCACAATGAGAAGTGCCATGGAAAAGAAGAAGGGACGACCTTATTCATCACCTGCTCCCCCATAACAGCATTACCCCGCATAAACCCGGTCTGAATGACATCACAGCCTGTCATTAGGGACCGTGGTCTGACATGAGTCTGCTGGAAGTGGCTGCGCAGTGAGTAAGCAAGGCTGTGAGAGGGGCGAGAGGAGGCAGGCTGGATGATCTCTATCTGATTCATCTGCGTGGAGATGGCTGCATTCCTCCAGGTGGAGATAAGAGGAGGAAATATTTAGGAGGAGGGATGAGGGTGGCATGAATTACACATCTTTGGGTTAAAAAGGATGAATAATGCACATTTCCAAATTCACTTGCACGTTAAACATACTTAACGCAACATAATAGAAGATAATCTAGATAGAATCAGTAAACACATGATGGTGATTTTGATGGTGATTTAAATAGACGGTTGTAATGTTCCTTGCATTCAGTTTGCAAACAAACTGGTAATGGAATCAGCCCCGGATAAATCGATAATGAAATCAAGCCAGCTCATCCTGCTGAGGGACCCCCATGGGACCACTGGCCCTGTATTTATCGACCAATCGGCTCGTCTGATGGGAAAAATACGAGGACAGGCTACAGCGGAGGAGCGCGCATCGCGCAGGGTTTGCGCACAGAGAAGACGTAGCTGCGACACTGGAGAGGCGAAGACGCGACCACGGCCGAGAGGATGCAGTGAGGGGAAAAAACCCAGATTCCCAGCTAATTTACAGCCGGGCTTTCAGGGCAGCTATATTAAATAACGTCGAATATGAGTGTGATCAAGGCTGTGAACGACGGCCGGGTGGATGGAGGCAGAGGCAGCCTCTCCGACAACGGC
>OOFC01017168.1:0-13297 GCA_900323345.1 Pseudochromis fuscus
ATCGCTTCATGACGCAGACTCTCCCACTGAGTTTTTCTTTGTGGATATTTTGCCACTTTGTAACAGTTTTTCACCTCCCATGTTTTTTATTTTATTTAACATGGCCCCTTTATTTTACATGTCATTGGCTCTCACCATCCTTGAGATTACATTAACGAACTTATCAGAAACAGAAACTAACTGGCAGCCAACACTGTGCATGAGTCAGTGTGTTCCAGTCTGTGCATGTGGGCGAAGTTAGCAGAGGTGGGGGCCATGGTGAACTGCAGGGGTTTGAATGCAGGGAGGAGGAGGAGGAGGAGGAGGAGGAGAGGGGGCAGTGTTGACTCGTCCTCAATGCATTCCTGGCATTTTTTGCAGGACAGGCCGAGAGCCAGCCCTCGCTAACTTCATCCACAGCCCTCTGCACACACTCGCACACAGGGAGGAGGGGATCGGGAGGAAACTGCAAGGCGCAGAGGGAGAGGCGCAGCGGCACTTCTGCAGCGAACCAGTCAGTAAACTTGATAACCAGCCCACATTCCTCAGGCTGCAGGGCAATCTGTGCTGCAGTTCGCCTGCCCGGCACAGAGAGCTGTCAGCCATTGCACCAGTGTTTCAGTTTGTGATGTGATTAAGCCTGGCAGGGGAAGAAAATCCACACCGTCTACTATTAACCTAAAGATCCGACACAGGATTTAGAAGGAGGACGCTGCTGTAGTCGTACCTTGTATTCCATAGAGTCTGTTGAGCCGTGATCGCCGAGCCTCGTCTGAATATGGCACCGCCAACCACGGCATCTCGCTGAAGTACTGCTTGAAGGACTCCTCCGACCTAAGAAGACAGATTATTTGCATCCTTGACAGACCGAGATAAATGTGTCAATACGTATGACGTAATCACAGTGGACCTCACCTGTCAGCGCTAACGAACACGATCTCAAACTTCTGACCCGACTCTTTGACGGTTCGATACGATTCCACCAAAACCCGGGTTAAACTGCGGCATGGCGGGCACTGAGAGAGATAAAAAAAAAAAAACAAGTGTGAGTGGATACACAGCTACACATGAACACATATGACTGATTCCTGCAGCAGCTCCCACTGCTGCTCAGGGTATTTCCCAAACCAGACACCTTTCCACAAACTAGTAATTCTGTCTTGTTTTGTATCCACCTCCTTTCAAATATAGTCCAGGTTTCTAATCCTGCCGCAACACACAAGCCTGAGAAAGTGTTTGTTTTAGTGTGTGTGTGTTTGCAGAGCCCACACTCTATCCAGGCGGAGGGAGCGGTGGTGGTATGGTTGGCATTAGGATGACATCAGGGAGGCATTGCAGTGAGAAGAAAAACAGCAGTCCTAACCTCCAGCCTGTTTCTAATGCTCTGTGTGTTTCTGCAGTTTTAAATTCTGTTTTCTCTCCAATAAACACATAGAAAAATACAAACTTACATTTATTATTTAAAATTAATTAAAACAGGTTGGAGAAGCAATCGATGCACAATGTTCATCTTCAGTTGCTCTTGTAAAGATGAGAGTAGAAAATAGCTTCAATCAGGGAGAATATATGTTTTAATATCATCAATTAGAGATATTTTAAACCAATTTAATTTAACAAATATAACTGCTCCAATTAAGTGAAAATAACAGTAAAGGCTACAACTTTTCTGGGAGTCGTTTCCAAAATCTATCACATGCTCATCCATAAAAGTAGTTTCAGCTTTATCAATGAAAGTATTTAGCCAAACATTTGTAATTCAGTGTAATTAATGTTAACAGGTTATTAAAAGCATGAAAAAAAAAAACAAGCTGTAAACATGACACTGATATGCAATCACTTTAAAAAGCGAATTTGTTAATTGCTGAACTTGCTGCGTGCACAGAAGTCGGCAGATTGTGTTTTATTTTTAATATAATGACCTTCTTCATTTTCTTCTTTTAAAAACACAGACTGTAAATATCTTACACTTTTTAATTAGATGTATTTCATTACAATTCAAGCTCATTACAGCGAATGCAGCGTGTCAGACACTGTGATTGATCTGGTCATGAATACTCCTCATGGCAACACAAAGGGACAGCGTGAAGCAGAAAGCCTTGATCAGTTCACGGCTCATTAACTGACTTCTTCCATAGATGTAAACACTGTATGTATATTATGTTTTTTACTCATTAAACATTCTGGCGTGTGTATCTGTACATATGTGATTCAAAGAAAAAGAAAAATCTTCTCTCGCTGCAAGTGTGCAGCAAAATATAGGTCACATGTGTCTCTGCCAGGGGCCATTTCAGGTCCCCAGAACATTACGAGAAAAAAATAAAAATACTTCTGTGTAAAGGGATGCCAGGGCGAGGTGCTGGCATTTCATGTTTGTTAAATTACTTTAATAGCAGATAGGTTTACATGAGTAACCAGTGGGGATGTGGTGTAAAACCACCGCAAATAAACTCCTGTAATGGCTTTTGTGACTTGTCCTTTTCAATTTCATCTGGGTTTGGGGTTTGAGCCAGAGTTCAGGCGTCACCGTTCTGAGGAGTCGTCATTCGAGGCTGCGGCTCTGGCAGCTGCCGTGCTGACTGCAGCTCGGCAGCCATCTCATCGTGAACAGTCGGCCGATGACACAACGCCTTTCATGCATCACCGAGTCACGACCTTCACCGGCTATCAGCAGGTTCAGCCGAGAAAGAGACAATAGCCTGATGTCATCGGGGTGCGGCGGGTGAACCAGAGGTGGTGGTGGTGAAAAAAAAAGTGATGGGGATAGTTAACCACTGTTAATGTAAACAGACACACACAATGGAGTCGCCTCCGCCCTCCCGCTCCTCTCTCCTATCTGCTCTGCCTCTTCCTGCCTCGCTCTGCTGCTGCTGCCCTCTCCTCGCTCTAGCCTCTCAGTGTTTTGTCAGAGTATGAAGACCTGGACAGTAAAAACCAGGGTCCCCGTGTTCCCTTCTGTCTGCACTCACCCAGTGTGCCGAGAAATACACTCCCACATAGTGTCCCTCCAGAGAGCTGCTGTCTGTTGTCTGCCTGTTGTTCCTGAGCAGAGGCCCTGCCACCACCTCCGCAAACGGCTTCGGGCCCCATGGGAACTCCAGGCCTGGAAGAGGATGGGAAAGTGGAGGAGGGGGTGGGATTACAAAAGGGGAAACATGGGAAGGACAGCGAGAGTACATCGTCATGCCAGAACATGTAGAGGTGATAGCTGTAATATTGAGAGCCCATGAGAAAAAAAGGCATATTTGACCATTTATGAAGAAGTTGTGTTCTTGTGAGGATGTCGTAATGTCACTACTGGGCCATGATGCAGTCACACTGATGCAGCCCATATGATGTCAGAGCATTTCAACCAGTCAGAAAAATCCTCCCAATTTTCCGATTGGCTGAAATGCTCTGACAGCATATGGGCTCATTTAAAATGGCAGCATCCATGATGGGGGAATTATAACTTCCAGAGATGGTGTCTTAGTTGTATGAGTGCTTTATTTTTATTTATTTACAAACATTCAGGAATTGTTAGTTTGTCATAATCTCTTTCAAAGTTTTCTATTCCTTTAACATGTTCACCACCACTTTAGCATGCTAGCAATCTAAAGGCTATCAAGTGCAACTGATGCTTGTGGTCCTTAAATATGATGGTGGTTGACCATTACCCAATTGGGTCATGAATAGTTGTGCACACACCAAACTTTACATGTTCAACTCCTGTGGGACCTGGTGGAGGACCTGGGGATCACTGAAGACGCTAAAGTGAAAGGCCCGAGACACTTCACATCTCTGCAAGTAAAACATCCTTGACGGACTTTTTTTGGAGATATCTACTTGTAGAAATACACACCTCAAAACACAAAATATGGTTTTAATGATAACTGAAAGCCAAGCCTCTCAGGCAAGCGAAGGCCGTCAGACATCCGTCTCTCCTGCTCTCATTCACACTTTTCATTTCCTTTTCAAGGTGTTTTCATTGTTCCCCTGCAGCTCCGGAGATGCATTTGGTACGGCTGAATTAAAAAGCAGGGGTAATCATAAATAAAACCTTGTATGGCTGGTTCATAATGGCCTCTTTATGCGAGCGTGGTTGTCTAGGGCTTCATTAGGCAGGAATGACACGTCTGTACTGCGCTGGCTCGGCCTTTCATTGTTGTCCTGATTGTAAAAGTGCACTCCATCTTTACGCTGCGGGCTAGTCTGCCGCCACTCAAGTCAGGCCTTTCATCGAGAGTGAAAGGCCGAGGGTCCTGAATTGTTCACCCGCCCCTCCCATCCTCAATGTACGCCAAACTTTTTACTGCCCCCTTTTCCCTCTCCGTACTGTGGCTGCTGAATTGATTTGTCACGTTAGCAACTGCTCCCAGTCTGCCAATACAGGAAAACTGAGAAGGATATATAACCAAAAAATATAGCCCTGTCTCTTCTTTATGTGAAAGAGATGTAGACTCGTCCTGGCGAATAGTGCGAATGACACATCTTGGCTACTTAGGCCACAGATTAATGTCTTCTCTGCCCACATCTAGTTTGGAAAAAGAGTTAATGAAACACTGACGTACTTCTGCAGGCTTACACTGGCGTTCATTAGACAGACAGCTAAATCTGTCACAGTTCTCCTGTGAAATCCATCCTGGTTTCACCACCATCGTGCTGCTGCTATCCTCCCCCCTCACATGACTAACAACTGTATTTTTCACGCTGACCAAGCAGGGCATGAAGAGGCAGCGTTTTGAAAAATTATTGAGATTTTCTCAGCCACAGAGGACGGCATGTGTACGGGAAAGGAATGCAAGCCCACTCTTGTTAATTCACCATCTCCACTTCAAAGTGCAGAAATTATAGGTTTTGCAGATGAGGGAGTGAGACATGGACACGCTATAATATTCATGCAGCACCATAATTATGGCAGCATCAACTCAAACAAGGGGGAAAAGTTATTGCAAAATGTTTTGGGCCAAATGCTGAACAAAGCGGCAGAGAAATATCTGCGACCAGTTGAGTGTGTGAATGCAGGTGTGGCCTCATTTACTGGACCCACTACCTCTGACTTCACTTACAAATTTCTCTAGTTTGTCTTACGTTGTGCACCTGAGCTGCACAATACACAAGTGGTAACTTTGTTGCAATAGTTACACTATAGTCATTTGTATTCATGAGTGTTGAAAAGGGTCCATCCACTTGTTTTGATGCACATTTTTAATGCGTGCACAAGTTTAAATGGCAGAAACTTAACAAATAAATAGATGCATTTTGCTAAAAGTTAAAAGCAACTTCCTTAACGCCAATGAAGCTTCTACTGAAAAGGCAAAAAATTAAGGTAAACAAAAACTACGTGCAACATGGACGTGCAATGAGTGCTTGAAAACATCTGAGACTATAGCTCGGGTGGTAGAGTTCGATCCCAAGCTCCAGTGTCCTTGAGCAAGACACTGAACAATAAGTTGCTCCTGATGTTAACTGGTTTTCCGTTTCCATTGGCGTGAAAAAAGGTAAAACCAGGAGGGAAAAAAATTAATTGTAAAGCACTTTGTAGACCTGAACTAAAGTAAAAAGTCCACATATATAAGAACAGTCACTGGCAACTTGAGGTATTGTGATGAAATAATCCTGTGTGCGCCCAAAAGCATTTAACCCACAGTTACAAGACGTCTGCAGAAGCGATCAGGGAACAACTGCAGACAAGGTCAATTATTAATCCTGGCATTATGAATTCATAATCCATGGAGGTTTTACAGTTTTAAAATATCTAAAACAAGCCAGAAAAGTGATTTTGAAGCATGTTCAAATGGGGCCCAGTAGGAAGGCGTGCATACAGCCAGCAAGGTAAACCAGTGGCCAGTACAGCGGGCCGCACAGGGATCAAACTCAAGAGGAAGAAGTTCTGCTTTAGTCGCAAAAACAAGTTAATGCAACTTCTTCCTTGATTATTACATGCACAAAAGGCAGTACTGAAAATGAAATGTAGGTAAAATTAATTCTTATTATCAGACTATGATCCATTTGTTTGAATAATTGTAGAAGAGGAGCCATATGAATATTTTATCTTCTCTCATTCATGTGTGGGGCACAGACAGGAAGTTGGAGGATGCACCACTCAAGCAGTTTACTGTGAGTCTGGTACTGAGCAGATCTATAGTGTGGACAGAAGAGGAAACGTCCTCTAATTAATACATGGAATAAACAAATTATTTTTCAACCACATTTTCCAGAAGGATTTCTATTATTTGAGGTTCGACTGATGCTCTGCTGTTTTGTCATCTTGCTGAACCTTCTTCTTCTTTGGTTGTTTAGTTGAACCAGATTAGAAAAATGGCAGAATCAGCTGTTTATCTGAATGTGCTCATCACCTCTAAATGCGCATTTTCCTTTACCGAATGTGTGCTGCATTTGTATGGTAACCCAACTTATGATTATTATTATTTCCTGTGCTTCATGTTTAGGTTGCTCGTTCATGCCCTTTCGCCTCAGGGGGAAAACATGCTGTGGTTTTATTGGAGACATTTGGGAGTGACAGGTAGAGCAGACAGGCTGATGTTAAATCACAGCGAGTAAATATGGGTGTGTTGCTGCAGCGGGCTGCTTGTTACACAGTCGAGTGTGACTGGAGAATGCTGCTCACCGAGAACTCAGGATTACACAGCTATGACAGCCAAAGTGTGTCGGAAATTGATCTGTCGCTCTGTCCTTTTGACCCTTAAATGTGTCCCCATTACCTCATTAACCAGATATTTTGAGGGTTGGTGGTTTGGGTTAACCCAAAGTAAAGAGGATTAAGGTCAGAGCTTGAGGTTAGGAAATGAAAATAAATCAGCGAGATGTGTGTGTGCGTCTGCAGATACTCGATCTCACCTTTAGGGTCATCTCTGACCACCAGTAGACCGTTTCGACACACAATCTTCCCTGTGGCTGCGTCCACAAACACCAGAGAGGGGATGCTGGTTACCTTGTACTTGTTCCACAGCTTCATCTGTACAGAGAGAGGATGAGAGGAGAGGTTGGATAAAGTGGATGGAAAACACCCCCCAGGGAACACAGTTGTATTCATTTCAATTTCAGAGCTGGGAGAAGTATTTTATTCCTCTAAAAGTGTGTATTTATTGCTGCCGTACATTCACCTGAAATACCAGAGTACAAACAAATGTCATGTGAGCGCCCTATGTATTTTATAGGACAATCACCCTCTCTGTGGTTCAAAGGAGACGCAGGGGACTAAAAAGGCAGCATAAAAAAATAAAAAATACAGGAGCCCTGAGGTGAATTAACAGAGGGTGAGAAACACACTGCTGCACTTGAAAGAGGTTTGAATTGGAGCGAGCTCATGCTGCCCCTGCTGTGTCATGAATGAGACCAAAAAGGAGGTATGCAGTGTATGCACGACTCATACTGCTGGCAGGAATTTATGAATGTCTGCTGGCCCTAAATTTAATCATAATAGCTTCTACATGACAAGTTGATGTGAGTATGGTCTCATAAAGTCAGAAAAAGACGCTTTACAGCCAGAAACTGACACCATTCATAGAGTTCAGCGATCAGCGTAGTCCTTAACATCAAAGAGCAGATCAAGCATTTTCAGAGACTCGCTTTCCATATCAGAGGGAGAGTCCTCCACTGTGAGTAGAAAATAGCCATGTCTTGTAAAGAGCAGCAATCAGGAGTGTGCAGCATTGCTGCTTCAGCAACTACAGAAGAAGAAGAGGAGGAGGATGTCTCACATGAAATCCCCAAACCAGCTCCGAAATGTTGACAGAGAAAGGAAACTGATGTCCATAAAATTATAAAATCTGCTTCTTTTACTGAACATTTAAACTAAAAGGATAAACTGGTTATTGCAGGAGGTAGTTGTGTAAAAAACAAAGAAAAATCATCATTAGAAGTAGTCAGACAAAGAAGCAGCCATATTTTCTTTGACGAATAACCACGTGTTTTACTGAATGCCCATAGACTGTATATACGAATGGACGACGCAACTAGGCCTCAAAAACTGGGGCAAAGCAGAAGTGCAGAAAAAGTACAACACTCCCGACAGCCACTGGAAGAATAAACTCAATTCAAAAATGATCATTTTCAATCCTGAAATACTCAGTCAATACATTTCATCCACAAGTCATTCTGATGTCATCAGCTAAAGTCAACTCTTCTCCTCAGTGATCATCAACATCTGAAAATCATTTCATCACTAAGGAGACATTAGGCTTCAAAAAGAGGAAGTTTTAGGGGTGTGGTTAGTTTGACTGACAGCTCTGATCTCCAATGAGACCAGTACTGAAGACATTGGGCAGTGACCTCTGGTTCAAGGGTCAGACCCGCCTCCTCACTCCTCTCCTCATATCCAAATATGGTCACTTCAGGCTCCAAACAACCACAATGGCCACGTTCAAACCAAACTCCACAAACCAATGAGTGACATCACGCTAGCTTCAGTCTGTGTTCCTGCCATATAAATGATTTCCTGCCTACAAAGTCAAACCCTTCAGTACCTGTAGATTTTAAACAATTTGAACTGAGCTCCAAAAGGTTTTGAGCCAAATGAAGTGTTTTCTTCTTTCCTCAGGGCTCAGTGAAGAAGTGGAGTTTGGTTACTGTTCAGCTCCAGGCTGATGAAAACCTTTTGTTGCTGTTTTTGTGAAAAACAGTGACATCACAGCACAAAGTCCCCGATGTAGAGCCTGAGTTAGAGAGGGGAACAGTCTCACAGCGCATGTTTATCTCATATTGTGTGGCTCCTCTCTGTGACGACACGTGTCACTGCAGAGGTCGACCGCAGGCTTTCCTCTGACAGCAGAGGTCAGACGCTCTGTCCCACGGACAAGACGACCCGGAGCCTCCCGACTATGTTGGTCTGGACGCCCCTCAAAAGCAAACTTGTCTGGTGTGTGCCAGAGTCAACAGTTTTACCACACGCTTCATGCTCCTCTGGAAACTCAATCTCTGCTCACAAATTGATGGGGTTAGGGGCATTAACTGTGACCGTCTCCGAGAGCCAACGTGCCCAGTGTAACTCTGCAGCCATTTCACTCAGCTGCCGGCTGTCATCCAGGCTGATGATGTCAGACTCAGAGCCGGATTTAGCCCAGAAGAGGGACAAGAGAAAAAGAACAAAAAAAAAAAAAAGCAGAGTGATAGGATGATTGGTTCTGCAGTAACACTGAAATGTCACGAAATGTATTCTGTGTCATGGCCCAGAGGTATCCACACTGAGGTAAGATGATTTTAAAGAGAGTCAGGTGTTTGAAAAAGGACAAATAACATTTATTGAGAGACAGTAAAACAGTGTCATCTGAAACACAAGCCTAACAAAAATTAGTGATATAGTTTGTTTTGAATTTGTTTTGAATAATATTTAAAAAAGAAGATTTCAATGTGTGTAAAAAAAAAAAAAACATTTTTACCCAATGACCTCCTGAAGATAAATACCCATCACCAGCTGACGGGTTAATGTGCATCCTGTAAGATCATGTGAAGATAACTGAAGTGCAGGCTTATTTAAAAAGCAGACGAAGAGGGCTGTGTACTTAATCCAAGGCTTTTAAAATAATTTCAGTGCAGCATGGAGACACAGATTTGTGTAGCGAGCTCTGAAGCAGAACCAATTCCTCCTCTGTCTTCCCGCTAATTCACTGCATCCTTGAATCATGTCTGCCTGGTGTTCTGGCTGCAGATCAGAGTAGCCCGGGACGCTATATCTTTCCAAGGGTTTTACATGTGCCTTTAAAATGAAAAGCGCTGTTATTATGATTTCAGGGCGGATGAAGGACCTTGTAAGTGCAAAAATACGCATGTCTTGGAATCAGTCTCAAAAACAAACAACCAAACCTCAACTGGATTTCAGCACCTTGACAGACAAGTCCTCCATGTGCATGGGTGGGGTGGAGGGAATCTCACGTGTCATGGCCCAGTGTTGAGTTTTCATTGTCACCTACTTGTAATTCTAAATTTTTCCCCTCGTATTAACCAACACATCCTTCTTCTGTCGTCGTAAACAGAAAACATGAGCTGCAGATACCACAGAGATCCATTTCTCCCAGCACACTGCTCCATTGTTAAGAGCTGCAGGCTGTCTATTATAGCTGCAACAATAAATACAGAACGTGACATGATAGGTTGTACCAAAAAAAAAAAAAAAAACACGCACATAAATCAGGCTGTCAGATCTGCCCTCATTCCTCGTCTGAGAAACAGCTCCAGCCTTGTTGAAGTGGTGTTAAGAACATTTTTGTCATCAAATGATAAACGTGTTTCTTGTGTGCTGCTGTATGTAGCTCACAGGAGATAAAAGGGAGAGTTTGATGATTTAAACTACACCTAACGGCAGTGGTGCCAAGATTTAGATGAGAAACTTGATACCGTTGCAACAACTACAAAGCGTTCCCTGGTTAGCTTAGTTTAAAGGGGGAAGCAGCTAACTTGGCAAAACCCAGACATTGAATATTTTGGCACTTTCCCCTTGTAACACACCTACTATCTAACCAGCTTCTGGTTGTAGCTCGACCTTTACTGTACAGAAGAAACCAAAAGCAAATAAATCTAACTTCCTGATAACTGCATTATTGACTATCACATACATATTTATTTATTTTCTTGTTCTAATCAGTGAAATATGTGAAAAAAGGTTTTTTTCTATATTTCTGTGTGTATTTTCTATCTTATATAGTCTTTCTTTTTCCATTTTTCTTGAATAAAATTGACTCAAAGGGCAATGAGCACAAAAAAACCTAATGTATACGTGTCTTGTACAAGCAGCAAAGACACAAATATTGTATTTACAAATCAAAACTCAAACCAGTTCTGTTTCCAATGTATCATTTGTCTGACTGAATACAGACCAAAAAAGAGATCACAACACAGTATTTTACACTGGGAAACTTTCTCAACAACGATATTGAACAGATAAACCAATAATGTACAATAACTGTGTGGTTTACTCATGAAACATTTCTGTTGTAGTAAACTAGACACCATCATTTAAAAAAAAAAGGACCAATCTAGCAGCAGCTAATCATCATGTTACTGCTTACAGATTGTATTCACAGCATCACTGTCGCCACTCAGCTTCCTCTAAGGAGACGACTATTCATTATCAATATAAACAGAGGGAATAACAGTAGAGCCAGACTGGAGGTTTGGAGATATTGTTACACACTGGTTTAACTATGCCAATAACCCCTGTAGAGAGGCCACCAACTGTTTAGACTCGAGGGAGCTGGAAATCCATACTAACAATCCATTTACTCTCCAAGACATGCAAGCATTAGCCTCACACTACGCCCTGTGCTCATCATACTAATTGGATCACGCATGGCTGCGGATCCATATCCACAAGGAGAGCCAGCCAGCCCCAGTGTGAGGCCGGTGGATCAGTGTGCATGAAGACACCAGGGCTGAAAGTCTTACTGCTTGGCTGATCACAGAAAACGCTGATTCTTTATTAGTAGATGCTGTTTGACGGGATCAATGACTGCATTCATTTCCTACCTGTGCCCACACTGGACTGTTAGTATGGATGGAAAAAAGATATCTTCATTTTCATGTTAAATGTCATGCTTCTTGCACGGTTGCATTTTATGGAAAAAAAAAAAAAGGTTTAGGTGGAGAACCTCCCAACGCTCTGTGGTCTTAAACTTTAAAATCCACACACATCTGCTTCAGTTTTGGCTTAGTCCCTTTTTGAAACGCCTATACCCGGTTCTGCACTGAAATGTGGCCTCCATCAGTAACTGCCGGGTCCCCACAGCGGCTGAGGTGGGCCGAGTGTCGCTCTGCTGAGAGAACTAGAGTGGAAGACATTTCTTCACTCGACATTCCCAGTTCACCTATGATTGTCTGAGCTCTATCTCCTCACAGATCTACTTTCACTGGACCGGTCTGGCCTGAGGCGTCTGCCAGACGCTTCCATTGCCGCTTCATTACAACAGTGCCACTACAAAGGAGAGTCAGCCCTTTACAACAGAGGACATGAGAGATATCCTGCTGTGGTGCTGATAGCAGCTCCGTCCTTTATCTTTGAGTATTATGAGGGACAAATGGTGATAATCCAAGTGATAACCACGCACGAGCACACAGCAGAATTGTGGATTTTTTTTTTTTTTTAACCTACTTAGAAATTCTCAGTGGCATTTATTATCAGGCAAAAATGTTCCCATATAAGCTCCTCACTCATGTCAAGGGGAATTTATTGGCACGAGCTATGGCACAGATTGGGAAAAAACAAGTAATGTGTTCCACATTGTTTACAAAGGAGGCAGATGAAATCATGGTTAGGTTTTATTTGATTAAATTTTTTTTTTTTTTTTTTTTTTCAAAAAGAAGGAGAGTTTTTCCAAAATAAAATCAACAGTTCCTCACAATGATGTCATACACTGTTGAAATAACTGTCAGGTGGTTAGTGGCTTTGTACTGATCGTAGGTAGCAAGCGATGGACTGACCATCCCCCTCAAGACATGTTCAACCAAAGCATTTGTCTTTTACTGGGACTTTTTTATTGGAAGTGCCTGCAGGCGGTGTGATCCCTGACCGTAAAGATTTACTGTAGTGGCACAGGGGGAGGCAGTCTGGACTGAACTCTTGCTGTGCCTCTTGGCTGGTGCTAACACAAGTTTTTTTAGGAAATCGCACCATGACCTGTGCAACATGGATAACTTCAAGTGCAAATGGATTCAAACAAACATGTTAGTGCATGGCAGCATCGACGGTTCATTCATCATGTGTCAGCGGGCAGCTTTCAGCTTAAAACCCAAACTGTTCTGCATTTTCTTCTCGGTCCTCGAGGTCGAAGACAGATGAGAAGCAAAACTTCTCCAGCTCTGCTCCCACATCTCCTCAGTACGCCGCTGTAACTCCCTTTTGGAGCCAGCTTTTGACTTGCATTCCTCCATGCTGCACCCCGCCTCTGCTCAATCTGCTCCCGAGGCTCTCAGTAACTGCCTGTATCCACTTCAAAACCCTGTTGCTGCTCTTCATGGCTACAAAGAAAGCCCTCCCCTCCCACCTCTCAGCCATACTTCAGCCCACACCACGACTGCGAGTGTGTTGTTACTTAGAGCCTCCATCTGTGCAGCTCTGACCTGACTATCGCTTTACCCGGTCAAGAGTCTTCACTGTCGCGGCTCCCCCGGTGGTGAAATACACATCTAAAACCCTGTGACAGCTGCACAGGCGCTACCCTTTCTCTGTGTGGTTGCATATCTCTCAATATGCTTCAGCTTCAATTTTCTTTACATAAACCAGTCTGACAACTCTGCCTTCATCTCCATGGCTTGACTATCATCCATTCCTGCATCGTACTTGTCACGTGATTTTAAATATTGTTACCCAATTTTTCAATTTTCCAAC
>OOFC01017171.1:0-13751 GCA_900323345.1 Pseudochromis fuscus
CGGGAGCCGAAGGGTGGAGGACGCGCTGGTCTGTGGCAGGTTGAGCCCACGGGCTCTGAGACCAGAGGTAACCTCTCCAGAGAGATGAAACTCCTCAGCTGTCTGCGCAGCTCACACTGGATCCCCAGAACCACCTGGGACAGAAAAAAAGAGAAGTGTCTGAATGATGCGGTCACACGCTGGTTTGGGAGCAGATATTTGGAGTAGCAGAAAACACAGATGGCTCCGTTACGTTTGAGTTTCCTCTGTGACCTTCAGTAACTCAGTGAGGTGGTACACGCAGGAACAAGTGGGAAACGATCCACACTCACACTTATGTCAATACTCACACAGCTCCTGCCAAAATGTCTGTTGTGAAGAGGAGGTTATTAGGCCTCAGTATCATAAAAACTGGTGTTTTATTATGATAGATTAAGATTGTGTTGTTGAGTTGCCAAAAAATATGTTTTAATCCATTACTCACAGCAAAATAGTTTAAAAAATGTAAAATGTAAAATGTTGTTTTTCAGGTTAATGTTGAAAGTAAACATTGTATAAACAGTAGGGGAGACAGGGGCGAGCTGTCACATGTTCACACTCTTTATTTGATTGATTATTACTCTGCACTGATACAAGATATGAAAATGACATGAATACAAATTATATACCTGAGACTTTGGTCTTTCATCTGGTACATTTATTTATTTAATATATGATGTGTTGATTCCTAGAAATCTATCAGAGTGTATGAACTGTGACAACACAAAAAGCTTCAGTTTCACCTTAATGACAATCACTCACTTTATTAACTTAATCATTTCATAATAATTCTGAAAATCCTTCTTATTACAACCACAGTGTTGATTTCAGCCATACTGTATATCACAGAGCCACTGAGGTCATAACGATGGCAGATAATTAGAAGGTAATTAGTGGCTTTATGCTTCTGTGGACAACCGTTGGCCTCCACCTATATTAACACCCAAATGAGTAATTATGAAAAAAATAATCACAAGCACAAATTGATGAATTGTGCAAAAATAATTACGTAAATCATTAATTACTTGTCAGAAAAGTAAAATGCGTGTCATCATCGCTGCTGTGAATTATCACTTTAATCACTGTTGACTGTTACATTCGATGTCTGCACAGGTGTTTCACTGAGACTCTGTTGTCCCCACGACTCTCACCTTGCTGGTGTCCCAGTCCTGCGTCCTGGTCTGGGTCTTCATCAGTTCGTATGTTTGCTCCATCCTGCCCACTTCAGGCTTCGGGAAACCGGGAACAACATTATGAAGCTGGAAGCCAAACAGCTGCAGCCAACTCCCGATGTCTGCGCACACACACACACACACACACACACACATGGAGGAGACAATTGTAAGAAAGTTAGAATATAATGTGTATACTGTGAAGCAAACAAAAAGTCATAAGGCCAGAGAAACAACGCCTCGTACAGGAAATCACACAATATATGAGCGTTATACGCGGCGGAGATGGGTCGGTCGGCGTTTCCCTGCACAAACAGATTCCTCGTGTAATAAACAATCCTGCCGCAGGAAAACGTGACAGGCCAAATGAATGTTCCATTAACCAGAAGGACACACGCCCCCACCGACATCCTGTATTCATCTTCTACTCTGCTATTCCATCTCTTTCCTCGCTCGAGTTTCTATTTTGTCTCTCGGGGAAACAGTATGTTCTTGACAGACAGAGGGAACAAAACACAACAGCCTGTGTTAAAAAACAACAAAAAAAACCCCAACACAATGTGATCAGAGGCATGGCTGTCCTTTTCTGTTTGCCAGTACTTTCAATCTGTCACATCTCCTCTCGCCGACACACAGCTCACCTGTGGTTAGCTATGTGGCCCATTCACTCACTCTGTATGGCAGATGTTTCCCGTGTACGTGTGTGTGTGGGAGTGGGTGTCGCTGAGTGAAATATCTGCCTGTATCTCTTAGTATCTGTCAGTCACTCGCTGATTCAGTGCTGAGTTAAAGCATCATTGTGTGTGTGTGAAGCTAACCTGTAGTGAACTGCGTCACCTCCTCCACTCTCCCGACCGGGCAGTTATTCTTGAAGGCGTACAAGTTAAACGGCTTCGGCTCCTTGCTCAGCTCCCCCCACAGTTCGTGATTTGGCGACGTCCACCGGCCGGCCAGCGTGTCGTAGTCCCGCCTGCCCAGATGGACCAGGCGTGTTAGAGGGTCGTACAAGCCTCCGTGGAAGCCGATGACAAGCTGGAAGTCGGGATTGGTGTCCTGGTAAACCTCTCCGTAGGGGGTGTAGAGGATCTCTTTGACCAGTCGGCCCTTGCTTGAGAAAACTGCCCTCGGGCTCCCCACGCTGTCGCAGGCCACGTAGTACTCCTCCCCGCTGCTCAGCTCCATGGCGATGAGGTGGCCCTGAAGGTCGTAGTACAGCGACGTGATCAGATTGCTGCTGTGGTTGTACAAGTGACTGACCCTGGTGGGGTGCGACAGATCAGCATAAAAGAACTGCAGCTGCTCGCCCTGGCTGCTCTTGGTGGCCACGCGCCGGCCCAGTCCGTCGTAGCGGTACCACACCGAGCGCTCGGTCACGCGGTTGAAGACACGGGTCAGCAGGCCGTTGGAGTTGTAGTCGAACAGGTCGTTGGCTCGCTGGCGGAGGAAGCCGTCGTCGTCCACGCTGTACTGTAACTCGCCGAGGTGTGTGATGCGGTCTCTCTGGTCGTAGCGCAGAGGTGTGAGCCTAGAAACAGACCAAGCAGGTGTCTTATATTTACCATGTTCACCAGTTCAGATTAACAGCTACAGGGGAGGCTGACGGGGATGTCATTGATCTGTACAGTTTGGTCTGGGTTGGGTATTGCAAGTCCGTGGTACATTTCCCAAAAATCCATCCAGATATAAAGATTTATACAGTCACTGGGACTTATGAACAGATTTATTTAACAGATTTTGGGCCCTATCAGGGGATGGGATCCTGTCCAAGAAACCCAAAAACTGAATCCCTATCTTTTATAATCAACAGATGCTTTAACAAGACATTGTTGCTGTTTCACCACTAGAGGGTGACATTGTTCAGTAACCTGCATCAGTACAGCTGAACATTTATTACATTTTTTACATGTTTTGCTTGCATTGGTTTATTTGTTTATTTGTCTGTTCTTCGCTCACTGTTAGCAACATTACAGCTTACCCTGGAAACGAATACCGTATTTTCCAGACTATTGAGCGCACCTGTCTATAAGCCGCTATTGAATTTATTCGAACAGTTTCATGTTGTCCACTCTGATGTGACGAAGCTTAACGTATCGGCGGCACGGAGCTTGCTAGCTTGTAAAAAGCCAACGAGCTTCGTGCCACCGATACATGAGAAACACCGGTGTTTAAGTTCAAAGCGTCGGAAAAAAGTAGTGGCTTATATTCTGGAAAATACGGTAATTACATTTTGGTCAAGTTCGAAGAATAAGATCCTGTCCCAGAAAATCCCCCAAATCCCCATCTCTTACAATGGGTGAGTGTTTTACCAAGATAGTGTTGCTACTTCACCACTAGAGGGCAACATTGTTCAGTACCTTGCATCAGTACAGCTGAACATTTATTAAATTTTTTATGTTTTTGCTTGCATTGGTTCATTTGTTTGTCTGTCCATCACTCTCTGTTAGCAACATTATAAAAAAACCTTTGAACAGACAGTGTATTACCCAAGAAACAAATAATTACATTTTGGGCAGTTACAGAGGATGAGATCCTGTCCAAGAAAATCCCTCAAATGCCCTTCTCTTACAATGGGTGAGTGTTAAGATAGTGTTGCTATTTCACCACTAGAGGGCAACAGTGTTCAGTCTACAGCATCAGTACAGCTAGATTATACCTTTGCAGAGGTTTGCTGAGTGCTTTCAGGTCCAACCGTGTGGCCTCATGACTAAAAAATTGGTTCAAGAACATATAATGCATTTGTTTTCATTTAATAATGACACATTCGCTACAGTACCACATGTTGCAGTACTGACTCACCTTGCACTGGTCCCGTGGCTGAGCAGGTTAATGTTCCCGTTCAGATCGTAACTGTAGCGCCACTGAGGCCGCTCGTTGACCGACGCGCTCTGCAGCTGACTGTCTGCGTCGTACTCATACGTGTAGCGCGTCACGTTGTTGTCCACGCCCACCCTGATGTCGCAGGTAGTCGTACGTCCGGCCGAGTCGTACTGAATGGTCATCCAGTAGGCGATGGACTTGAGGATCTCGTACTGCACCTCCACCACTTGGCCGTAGGAGTTGAATACCTTGGTGTGCTTCATCAGATGGGTGGTGATCACCTACACACCCACAGACAGCGATGCAGCATGAGATGTGGTTGTTTAAGTCCGTAATTAAATTTATTGGACACTTGAGGGCAACGGAAGCAACTTTAAACACAAAACTTTTGACTGCTGGACCGGCTTTATAAGACCACTTAAGTAAAAACAGCTGCCTGCTGCTGGAAACAAAGTTCATAAAAACAGCGAGGCTGAACCAAACAGTAAAAGTCGCAGGTCATAAAAACAAAACAACGAGCTGAAAGATGCTAAAACGCTCCATTGAGCTGAGGGAAAACTGCAGTCGGGTTATAACATCTGTGGGTTTGTCACTATGTGCGTTTGATGCTTGTCGTATTTTCCAGTTGGTGTTTGCTCACCTGGTTGAGGTCGTAGAAGATGACGCTGAACTTGCCGAACTGCTCGACCCGTCCTGATACGTCAACATATCGGTACAGGTCGATGGGCAGAGGGGTCTCGTTGATGACCGCCTGCATGCTGGTCACCCTGAAGTTGTTGTAGCTGTAGTCGAACCTGGCGTTGACCAAACCTTCCTCGCTAAAGCGGAAGATTTGCCGACTCGTCAGGGGACCTTTGCAGAGGAATCAGAGTGGATTTAGTGTTCGAAATTTTCCAAAACACACATCAGCAGGAACGTGAACTGTGCACGTGAACTGTGCACGTGCGTTTGAGCACGCACGGCCCTAACAATTGACCATCGCGCTGCCCGTACAAGCCCGGCTAATTAATTCAAATCAAGGACTAATTCAACATCATTAACACAGACACACGTACCGCAATCCATTCAATCTTAACTATCCCCACACCACTATGGCATTTCCAGTGGTGACCTTTAATATGGAGAGATAATGAAATCTAAAGACAATAGCCATGATGGGCCAATGTGCTGCTTAATGTCAGAACATCAACTTTAACAACACCATTCATCACCTCTGCTGCGAGCTAGCACAGCTTATCCTCCATTTGGAGAAAAAAAAGGGGCCCTGCTAATGAAACACCATTATGCTGCTATTCGAGATGACTCTGATTGCAGTTAAAATGACTAAGTGTCTCGGCTTTGGAGACTGTGGAGAGCTGGATCAGCATTACATCTTCTATTTTTATTTTCTGTGGAATGTTGATTCTAAACCTCCACTAATGGGAAAATGGCAGAAGCACTGAGAGTGAGGTGGAGGCTTTTCTGCAGCCCCAGGGAACTCGCAGTCTGTTCGTCTCGCTTCTCTAGCTGTCACTTCCCCAAGCTGTCATCTTCCCCTCTCCTGTTCTGTTCCTATTCTCCCTCGTCTACCTCTCTATATCCTCCTCTCCCGCTTTTTTTTGGTGCCTTACTTTTCCTTGTCTCCTCTCAAGGGACAATTACCACTATCTCTCCTCTCTCCAAGGCTCCGTTTGTTCTGCTGAAATGAGATCAGTTAAAGGAAGGTGAGAGTCTATTCACAGTGAGGGCAAAGCGATAAACACACACGCGCGCGCACACACAGCTGCGCCTCGCAGATTAGTGACACCTGATCGCGGTGAGCCAATCACAAAGCCGTGGGAAGTGAACCAGCGGCAGAGATGAGAGCCCTCTCCACGACCCCGGACAGACTCGGTAACTCTGTAGGGGAATTGCTGAACTGTAGCAACAATAGCCGCATCCTAACATTATATATCTGCCGCCACAGCTTAAGGCTCCTATTGATGGTCACGACGTTATCCAATGGCACTGACCATTTAAAAAGCGCATTGTGCTTTCTAACTAATTTTCTGCATCGGAAGTGAAGCTGCTGTTTACTTATTTTTTTGAGTTCGTAACCTCAGCTCAGATTTCATGATTTACGGTCTCACGCAGAGATGGAGCTAAAGGCCAAATACAGGTGAGTGTTGCTATGTCACCACAAGAGGGCGACAGTGTTCAGTGTCTCGCATCAGTACAGCTGGATTACGCCCATAGACAGAGTGGACGAAGCTAACGTGACGTTACCATGTTGGGTTTTTTTAGAGCCAGAATTGACCATATTTAGATTTGAAGGGCGGAGTCAGCAGGTGGGTAACCGAGGACACTACCCAATGTGTATGAGACTCGAGTCAATCAAACTAAATAAATCTTCCTCTTTTTGAAGCTGAAATGATTTTCAGATGGACCCACACATCGCTAACCAGAAGACAAGATGACTTTAGTTAATGACATCACAATAACATGAGGGAAAAATATCCTGACTGAGAATTTCAGGATTGAAAATGACCATTTTTTAAGTTAATTGGAACCAGTGTCAAGTGGCCGTCTGCGGTATTACACCTTTTTAAACTTACGCATTGTTTCATTTTTGCGACCCGGTTGCTTCATCCTTTTCTATATTCAGTCTATGGTTACAGCCCTGACACAGTTTTACAACTGCCAACCTGTAATTAGATAAAAACTCATGTGCTCACTGATAGTAGTTGGATTCTGTACAACATTTTTCAGTAGATGTCATATTGTTACGTCCACCAGGAAGGTCATAGGGTTGGTTTGTTGGTCTGTCCATCACTTTGTCTGGATGTTACAGTCTCCTGAAATTTCAAAATTCCAGACTTTTTCCAGACCCTCATTTCCAGTAAAAAAAAAAAAAAGATCTAAAAATTTGTGACATTTGAGTAAACAGATCAATAATTTACACATCCTAGTTTCAGTTTTCCATCATTTTCCATACATGCGTAGGAACCCTGATGTTAGCAACATTATGGAAACAACTTGTGAACAGATGGGGGTGTTACTCAAGAAACAGTTGACCACATTTTTGGCCAAAAGCAGAGATCTTGATAATGTTGCTATTTCACCACTAGAGGGCGACAGTGTTCAGTCTGTTGCAGCAGTACAGCTGATTATGCCTCAGCAGAGGTTTGTGCTCTCTGAGTGCTTTCTAGTTAACATCAGCTTAAACTTTACTAAATCATCCAAGTATTGTCATTCCACAAACCTTGTTGCCTTGTAGCTAAAAATGGATTAACAAATTTACAATGCATTTATTTTGAATTTAATAAGGACCTACTGTAAAATATGATATGCACCATCTAACCAAGCACTGGGTTCATAGTTGAGCTGGTTAATGTTCCTGTTGAGGTCATAACTCGCACCACTGAGGCCGCTCGTTGACTGACTGTCTTACTGATGGTCAACCCAGTGTCCAGTACCAAAGTGCAGTGTCCTTTCTAACCGAGCTCTTTACTTATTTCAAGTTGTACTTGAACGCCTCAACTGAATTTACTACCCAGTGTTGCCAACTTGGCGACTTTCCAGTCCTCTTGGCAACTTTTCTTTGTCAATAGCGACTAGCGACAAATCTAGCGACTTTTCTAGTGTTTGGCAACTCTGACGTGAAAGCACGTATCGTTCTGCAGTCACTACCCAGATAGCACACATATGTCTCGCCGTCGGCCTCAGATCGTGCATGGGCATTCTACTCCTAGCATCTGTAAATGTGTCTGAGAAGCATCGGCCCATAGCTGGACACGGCTTCCCAGAGGGCGGGGCTATGTGCTCTGTTTCAAAGCCGGAGATAGGTCGGCTGTGGATCGGCCCATTGCAGGTCATCCAATTGGTGTCAACGGAACAAAATGTTTAAATCTGAAAATACACTCTTGTCATCAACCTCTTCTGGTATCAGTCATGAATGGCACACAGGCTGAACATGTCCTTATCGGCAAATACCACATTTTACCGATAATCCCTAAACGCCTCACATAACTGTAATTACGTCAGCGTTTGTGCTATCGGAAAAAATCCAACGATTTCTGAAAGCTGAGGTGTAGCTTTAGCTTTACAGCTAATACGCAGAGAACTGCTCTATGTGATTAAATAAATAAATAAAAAATTAATGCTCAATTTCATAGTTCTTTTCTTAACTAAAAACGAAATTCCGTTTTTGTTCATTTTAAACCATCATTACACTGTTAACAGGCAGTAAATTGTAAATAACTGCCAGATATTTAAAGTTTCTTCAGAAAAAAATTATTTCAGATATTTCAGACGTTTTTTTTAATCACTTTTTGTCTCTTCCATGACGTTATTCCTCTCTCTTACAGCGTGCCTTATAATTACATGCCAATGACCAATTATGTAAATTAGGTGATGACATCATTTAGCGACTTTTAGGACAGCCAATAGCTACTTTCCTTACTAAGGAGTTGGCAACACTGCTACTATCTCACACAAATATTTATGTGAGCAAACACAAAGTGCAACACACGTAGCATAGTCACACACAGCCACACCACACATTAGCCTATATTTATACAGTTGCTCGTTGACTTTGATCAAGCAGTCTGGTTGTGGAGGTGGGGAAGAGCTTGCGCGGCTCAGAGCCCAGGGGGTGGTCTCGTATTTACAGCTGTGGTAGACCACAGGCTCTTCCACTTCAACGTGCTCGGCCCTGTTCACACTTCTAACTGTGGCTGCGTCAGACACAAAGCACAACATCTGAGTCAAAGCCAGACTCTGATACCACTCTCAAAATCCAGCCGTATAGAGTATATGTAAGGTGTGTAACGGTACAGTCACATCATGCCCACAAGTCGATGTATTATCAGATCGGTTCTTCTAAATTGTCCGTTTTATGACGACTCTTTGCACTTTGTAAATATGTAACATTCTCAGCTGCTTTGTTGGTATTTGCCGCGAGTGCTGGTGTACACGTACCCGTCTGCCTGTATCGTATGGAGCTTATGAAGCCGTTATGGGTGAGATGAATGGTCTTGACGGTGCCAGAGGCCTCGTCGTAAGTGAAGGTCACCAGGGTGGAGTCATAAACCACCTCAGAGAGCCGCGCCGCTGGTGTATACCTTTAAAAAAAAGAGAGAGAAAGGAGTAAAATGGATATAAAAGACAATTTTAGAATAGATGATAAATAGGTTTAGCATTTAAGTACAGTAGAATACATTTTAACTTCAATATCTGTAAATATGCTACGCCACATGAATTATACAAAGATCCCTCGGGCCAGTGAGGAACAAGTTGCATCACCCTTCAATATTTCATCAAAATAAGACCAGCTGCTGTGGCAGTTATGGCCTTTCAAATCTTGAAAATGGTGCCATTTATTATAGTATCCTCATCCAGCCAATGAGTATTAAAAAACGTTAAATGCCAGAACACTGCTGGAATCAGTCCTCCAGCTTTCATCAAAATCAGATCAGTGGTGTCTGACATAGTATGATGATAAAAAATTTGACCTTTAATCAGTCCCCCCCCACCCCTCCTTCTGCCATTAGTCCAATCAGGGTAATTTGTAAGGACAGCTGGATGCGTGCAGCACGTTTAGTGTCGGCTAGACTCTGCGTAATAGGGCTTTTAAAATTTTGAGTTTAGCCTTTAATTACGGCACCTTTCATCAAGCCAATCAGTGTTATGATTTTATATGGCTGAGGAGAAGTGGCAAGAATGAATCGAAGTTTGATCGGAGTCAAACCATCATCGTCACCTCCTCCAGTCGACTGATGAACCCGGTTTATAGAATGGACGAAGCTAATGTGATGCTGGTTTGTGGACTGCTGAGTTTGGCCATGTTGGTTGTTTGGAGCAGGATGTGACCATATTTGGGTATGAAGGGAGGAGTGAGGGGAAGTCAGGTCCTCTGGAGGAACCCAACATCCCATAATATTTCCCTTCCCACCTGTAGATGACACCGCGTCCTGTTCCCAAGTACTGAGTCCTCATCAGCCGCCCGTCCAGGGTGTAGTCCTGCATGAAGGAGGCCTGGCTGTCGGGAGGGGTGTAGATGTTCCTGTAGTAGCCGATGGACAGCAGCGACTGCAGGGTGTGCTTCACCATGCTGGGCATCGTCACGGCAACCAGACGGTCCGTTTGGTCGTATTCAAAGACGTAGCGGCGCTGGCTATGCAGGAGCAGCATAATGGACTGTAAGAGCAGAGAGAGGCAGACGAGCGGAGGGTTAGAAACACTGTCGCTCGCCGGGTTGATGGGTTTTTCTTTTGTACACGACGTGTATTTATGTATCTATTTTTCTAATCTAATGTCTGTTTAGTGAAAACTTTGTGCCACTAAAATGTCTGCCCTTCAGAAGCAACCTTGGATTTAGTTTGAGGACCACTTCAGTCAGTCATTGAAAGCTATTTAATTAATAAACATACTTGTCTACAAACAAAATAAATAATAAAAAAAAGCACCAGCATAATTGAAGCTGTGTTTTTCCAGACATCAATGATTTTGTTTGCTGCTAATTCTTTTACTTTATCACTTTTCAAGTGAGCTTAAAAAAAAACCACACTGTGCTCCTGCTATTTGAACTATTTCAACTGCAGTCAAACAATGTTCTAGTTAACGTTTCTATTTAACTGTAAGGTGCGATATTAGTGTATTAATAATACATGCATGTGTTATTAAATTCTAGATGGTTCTGTAATATAAGCTCATTTACACTCTAATTTTGTCTTGGACCAAAACCTTGACACTAAATGTATTTCAGGCTGGAAATCATTTCATTAAATATTTCAATTAATTTCAAGGACGGAAATTATACCTCCTGGTAGCTTTCGGCTTTTGTCACACACACTGTCCCGCTGCTGTTACACTAAAAATTACAGACACTGTACATTACTTGGAACCATTTGTCAAAGCGTGGCGAGAGTTTACTGTGAAACCCACTTTCAAGAAACGACTGCTTTCCCTTTCATCTCTCTGTGAAAATCAAGTCGCAGAGCCTTGAAACTCGCTGCAGTTGCGTAATCCGTCACAAAAACATATTGTCAAAGCTGCGTATTGTCAGAGTCGTGCAGGTTTAAGTACTTTAAAAGTCTGTACACCCATTGAACTTTGAAGATTCCAGACATAATATTCACTCATATTCACAAACTAACTGCAAATGGAGGAAAAAACAACAACCAAAAAACCACGGCTGGTGATACCGTACAGTAAATAAATGTGATACACTCTCACTTTGTTATTTCCTTTCCCCGCAACAGAAGTACTTTAAGTGCTAGTTTTGGTTTCAGATAACTGCAATAACCTTACAGCAGGAAACAAAGGCAGAGCAGATGTGTTCTTCTAACAGCAAAGATAAAAACAAACAGCAGTGCAGCCATCAAACAAATCTCAGCGTGAGACGGTGTCGATCCCGCCTCCCTCGTCCTCACTCTGTCTGCGTATGTGTAGCTCCAGATTTTGCCGTTGACCCAGGCTCTGGACAACACCCTGTCGCTTTCGTACTCCACCCGCTCGGACCACTCCCCGCGGTGGATGGACGACAGCAGCCCGCCGGCGGAGTAGCTGATGTTTACTTCGGTGTACTTGCTGCTGGGCGACCACACCACGGGCCGGCCCAGCGGGTCGTACTGGATGTGGAGGGTGAACTTCCTGTGGTCGTCGTAGATCTTCCCCACTCTGGTGCTCTGATCAAAGTCGATGGACAGCAGGTTCCTGTTGTGCGCCTGAAATCAGTGATATGTCAACAAGAGGGAGGAGAAGGGAATCAAACTTTTTTAATTTTACTGCTTTATAATCATCATAAATTTCAAAGGGAGCCACAGACACACAAATATAAATGAAGTGGCATCTCTGAGACAAGCAGAGATTTCATTAGTTTAGATGAATTAACTGTGACATTTAGAGCTAACCGGGGCCTGCATAATAACAATAAATTGCCGAGTGAACAAGTGGAGAAGCGAGTCCTGCTAATTAATTAGCACACATCAGATAAAATGTCCTTTTCTTATGAGATGTTCAGTTTGTGCGTGGTGCTTTCTGTGAAGAGGTGTCGCAGTCGGCGTGTGATTTGTGGAAAGTACAGCTAACGGGTTCCGACTCATTTGACCTATCGGCTCGCCCCCGGTGACGTCATCAATCACTCAAAACATCTGACGTGTTGCGTAACACCGACTTGAAGCAAACTGCTGGGGAGTTTTGCTGAAGTTAGAAGCACCCGTTTGTCCTCAGTGTTTACACGTCAGGTTGCACAACTGAACTCAGGGTCCTCCTAGGATGTGGTGGAGGTGGTTACTGGTTCACAGAATATCAGGGTGGGTCTTCTCACTATTAACTGCATTCATCCCCTTCTACTATCAGCTTCAATATACTGTAATTTTTTTGTTTTTACAAATAGACTGAATATACAAATACATGAAGCAACCAGGGCTCAGAATACTGGCTGCAAAAAATCCTCTAATTGACTTGACAAAAATCCTAATCTTCAACCATAAAATACATTTACACAGAGATCATGATAGTGAGTATGTATGTGAGTTTTAAAGAATAACAACTGTTTCCCAGTGTTGTAGTATTTGAGATCGGTCTTGGTCTTGAGACCGGTCTTGAGACCACTTTCTAAAGGTCTCAGCCTTGAAGTCATTTTTACTCTGTCCTGTCTCAGTCTGGGACAGGGTGGACTTGGGTTTTTTGATCAAGACTGGTCAAGACCAGACCAGCCCGACTGTGATAAGTGAGAAGAAGTAGAAAGTAGCTGCTGCCTTCCTGGTATCATGTGGTCTTTGTAACACCTGCAGTGACCTGGACCCTGCACACAGAGACTGGATGAAGACGACTGGAGGAAAATTAGTTTTTGTTACTTAACTTAATTAACTTAATTTTAAAAAAAGATACTGGTCATTTGCTTCTGTTTTGCTGTGATTTTTCTTTGATGTGACCGATCTTTGTCTGGATAATGTCTTGGTCTCGGTTGGTACCACAACACAACTGTTTCCTTGTTCCAGTGTTTTAATTGGGAGGTTTTGTAGTTTTCCTCAAACATGTTTGTTAAGTGAAATATTAGTGTTTAATTAATGTTAGTGTCAAGCTGAGCTGCTACTGAGCAGAAACTTTTGATAACATCACTTGAAGCTTTGTAAAAAAGTATGGACTGTAAATAGACATGAATGAAGCAACAGGGTGTTAAAACTGAGTGCAAAAAAAGTGCAATACCACCGATGACCACTAGATGCTGGCTCCAAGTCACTATGATGTCATTAGTTAAAGTCAACCCTTGTCTCCGTGATGTGGTCCATCAGAAAATCATTTATCATTTAGGAGATATTAGGCTTCAAAAGGAGGAGGATTTAGGGGGCGTGGTTAGTTTGATTGACAGCTCTGGTCTCCAATAAGAGCAGCGCTAGGCTCGAGTCAAATAGACATTGGACAGTGTCCTCAGCTTCAAGGGTCAGACCCACCTCCTCAGTCCTTCCTTTATATCCAAATATGGTCATTTATGGTTCCAGAAAAAAACAAAAAAACATGGCCACATTCAAACAACAAACTTCTGGCTTCTCAAGTGAACTTCTTCCATTTTATATAGTTTTATAGACACTAGTTGCTGCACTGTACACTTTTTATATTTTTATGTATTTTTCATCTCATCTTTCTTAACCCATACTGACACTGTGTGGTGTTGAATATGGAGGATTTGATTTTCTTTGCCGTCAGAGTGACCCCTGAGGTTGTGTGGTTTACCCTGAGCCTGCGTTCATAAGTGCTGTAGTTGGTCTTGCTCTGCTCCTT
>OOFC01017173.1:0-11641 GCA_900323345.1 Pseudochromis fuscus
AGAAGAGAACTACGGACACCATACTGCAGTATTCAGACAAGAGGGACAGAAGAGAGGACGGAGCATCCAGGGAGAGGAACTGCAGGTAACGACCCACGTGGAACGGCAACCAACACAGGACGAAGGCCAAGACCACCACCACTTGAGGAGGAAAAAGTGAAGAGAAGGTGCAAGTGGATAAGATGGATGAAGGATAAGGCAAAGCAACTTTTTTTTAACTAAATTTAAATAAAAAACATCCCCCTGATACCATATTGTATGAATACATATTTAAACCAAATTGTTTATGTTAAGAAATCAAGCCTCAGGCCAGATTATGATCTTCAAACTTACCCAGCATCTTGATGGTCTGTCTGTTGCTTTTGTCCCTGTGAGACACACGGGAGCTCATGTTGGTCTCCCTGTGCCGCTGCCACAGCCGACGGCCGATGAGGCTGTAGAGGACTGTCAGGCAGAACACCGGCATGAAGAAGAACACAGAGCTCAGCCACACCATGGCTCCTATCAGGCCTGACTCCACGGCATAGTGCGTCATTTTACACTCACGCGTATCCTCGGCCTCCGGGGACAAGCTAGTCTCATTCATCCACGAAGTGAAATTTGATGGTCCCATACTGTCCCGCTCTACTCCCACCATGACAAACACAGGACCAGCGCTTAAAAGAGACACTGTCCAGAGGAAAAGAATTAAGGCGCGCACGCGTCTTTTGGTGACCAGAGCTTTAGCGCGCAGCGGGAAACAGATCGCCAGGTAGCGCTCCACTGACAACGCTGTGATGCTCAGGATGGTGGAGTATGTGCACGACTCTGACACGAATTGAAAGAGTTTGCAGAGCGCGTCCCCAAAGCGCCAGGGCCTGTACTTCCACATGCGGTAAAGGTCCAGAGGCATGCAAAGGAAGATGAGCAGGTCGGACACAGCCATGCTGCACAGGTACAGGTTAGTTGTGGTGCGCATGTCCCGGTACTTGCTGACCACCAAAATGGTCATGACGTTCCCTGCCACTCCAACCAGAAACAGTAGTGTACAGGCGACAGTGATGACGGTAAGGAGAGAGTTACTTGAATAGTAACTGAGAGGTGGCCGGACAGGGTCCGCGTTACTTGTGTTGTGGGTCTCCTCCCAGCTGCAGTTATGGGAGAGGCACATGGAGTGATTGAGCCAAGTGGGCATGCTGTTGCCGCGCGGTTATTCACTGGGCCGCGCCTGCCCATGCCTGCTGATGTCACCCAGGTTCTGGGGCACCTCATGCCCCCTTGTGCTTTTTCCTCCTTTCATCATTGTTTGGATTCCGGAGTCAATATCAAGGCACAACAGAGGAGGACAGCCGTGCGTAAAACCAAGATCCCTGTGCGCGTTGCAACACCTGTTTACTTTGAAGGTCAAACAAGTTACGGTTGTGAGGTGGCAGAGGAGGTCTTAGATTCTCCAGGTAAAAGGAAATCCTCTTTTGACTCTCACCCAAACATGAGTGCGTTTGAAGGCGATCCAGATTATCCAAGTGGTCCGAAAGTACGTGTCCAAAAGAAGAGAGGGTTTGATGGTTCAAAAACAACTTATATGCTGGATATTTGTAAGCTGCACATCACCAGTCGCAATGTACGGATATATAATCCATCCAATATCAAAAACATACAGAAAATCACCTATTATCTAAAAAGGAATTTGTTTTCTTTCTGTTTGTAAGAACCACCAGCAGCTTAGAGTCCTTTACGCACCAAGGAGTCCCAAGGAGTCCCCATCACCAACAGCAAGTCCCTGCGTTTGCACGTCAGACAAAACCAAAACAGTGGATGGGTTGACGAGTTGCATCGCACAACATGTGATGGTGAGTCAGAGTCAGGGTCTTAATGATGCTGCAGCAGCAGCAGCGATGAACATCTGTCCTGGGAAAAAACAAAAACAAAAACAAAACACCGGAACTCAAACTCAACCAAACACAAACGGATAAACAACAACCAGCGTGAAAACAAATACTGTATAACGCAGGGGAGACAGTTTTATAAAACTCACAAAAACCACGAAGGAACGACGCATCGTCAACATAATCAAAACAGGACTTAAAAAAAATTAAGTAGAATAAAGTAGTTGAGAGTGGCAAAGAAATCCTCAGTGATCCTCTCGTTATGGTGCATATCCAGTGAATGGATCCTGAGACCCTGTGCGCAGAACATCATAGCCAGGTGAAGTGGTGCTGCTGAGAGCGGGGGAGGTGTGGGGGTCTGTAGTGAGTCCTGTGCTGCTACACCACCTACCGGTGCTGTTAGGGGAGAGAAGAGACCCCGAGGATCTCTTTGAGCAAGACTCAAATTGCCAATCTGCTCCGGAAGTCTGGTGTTACAGCTGATCCTGCAGATAAGTGAAGAAGAAAAATATGGATCAGCTTTAGGAGTTCCAGAGAGGATATGCACATTTTGTTACTTAAAATGAATGAAAATGAAAATTGAACTCTGCTTGGGTGAAGCTGGAGCTGTAACACAGTCATAAAATATCAAATTGCATTAAGAGTAATAGATGGCATCCCAAGTGCAAATAGATATTGATGAATGATTTGTCAAGACTGTAAACATATGATTTAAAGTTAGTTTTAGCTGGAGTGCTGTTAATGCCTCCCTAACTTTTAATTTCATTGAGCTACTGTCCTATTTATGCAGTGTAACCAACTCAATAACTCAACAACCCATAAAGAGGCAGAGTGAAGTCAGTCCAGTTTGGTTTCCACATGGTTTTACTCTTTCAAATGTCCATAACAAAACTTTTTGTCACGTTGCAGCTGATTTTAAACAATTATTGCATAATTGCTTTGTACGACAGAACGTGCCAGGATTTAATATCATAAATATAATCCTGCAATCTTCACTGTCGATTTTGATATTGTCCTGTTTAACAGCTACAAGACTGATATTTTGTTGAGATTATTTTCTTATCAGCTTCAGAAAACAAACAATTTCAACAACAGAGAGAATGTAATCACAGTTTTTTTCTTTTTTTAACTGCACTGATGTGATCCTCCTGTTTCAAATGTGGCTATCTCTCTGCCCTTTGTGCTGTGTTTGCCACCAGATACCATCACGTTTATGACCACTGAATCGTGATATGTGTGTCTTTAGAGGAGAGAGAGAGAGACTGAGAGGAATAAATGAGGAAACTGAGAGCGAGAGAGAGATCTCACTAGTGGACAGGACACTTGTCGGGACAGCTGTGTTTTTCACAAGACCTTATCATCACATCAGGTATGTACCAGCCTCTGGTCAGATGTTGTGTGTCCAGATTATTGTACATGTCTGTGTTTACATTTACCACGAGGTATTTGGACAACAGTCCTTTTTTTTATTTTTTTCCTCAAACTAGTTTATGAACTTTAGACATTTGTACTGTGCAGACAAACTGCATTTCATTGGCCTGTGCTCTCAACAACTGTGGTAATCATTTCAAAAGCCAAACAAACTGATATTTACACAGGTACAACTCCAAAATTGAATTGTTTCTGGGACAGCTGGATGACAGTATTATAGTGATTTCAGCGTAAACTCTGTGTTATTCATATGAAACTGAAGAGTTTCCCGCAGTCCATCTCTGTCTAATCTTGCTTTTATGATTTTATTGCTGTGTGTTCTGCACATGAAATACATTTACCACTTCATGGCTCATGGAAATGTGTCTGGTCAACACTGAAAAGCATTGGTGTGTGGATGAGTGTTTGGGTGTCATTTTTATCTGTAATGGGTTTGCAGGGTGTGGTAGATTGCAGGTTAAAGTCCCCATCATAAGGACATACACACATTTGACAACTATGTGAATGAGTGGGTGTTTGGAGTGGGAGGAGTGCAGTGCTTTACTTCATCCACTAGATGGAGGCAGAGCTCTAGATTTTGTTGTATTTGAACGTGATTGTGTGTTTGTGTGTGGCTCCCAGACTAATGAATGGTGTTGTAGCAAAAATAATATATGAGGAAACCCTTCTAGAGATGAGACGTCCAGCTGGAGACATACAGGTGCACACAGCTTTAGGCGAAACAACAGAAAGGAAATTTTTATTTTTCATAACTTTTCATAACACACATGGGTTTTTAAATCTTGTTTTGACCAGTTATTGTTTAACCTCTTAAGCCCTGAGCTCTTATTTTGAAATTTCAACTATAGAAAAATACCAGAGACAAGTCTCAGGGTCTCTTGGGGTTTAAAAGGTTAAGTATGTTATGGTTTAGTTAGTTGTACGACAATTTAGTGAGGACTTATTGAAAGGGAAACATGCTTGGACACACACACACACACACACACACACACACAAACAAACAAGCAAAATTTAAAAAAAGCGAGAGTGAGAAATGATGAGACAACAGGCAGAACCACTGTCAGTATTTTCTCTCCAGGGCGACTCCTCCTACTTCACCACAAGTCCAGCACTTTTCAGTTGTCCAATGAGAAAAGCTTTAAGGGAGGAATCTCTCCCTGTGATTGGCCTACAGTTTCAGAGACCGCCCCCCTTTCCTGAGGAGTTGGAGAGAGTTCACAGTTAGTTTTTCTCAGCTACACTTACTGAGCCTCAGAACAGAAGGAGCACAGACTGAACTGTCTGCTGCCGCTGTACAGTTCTTTGTCTGTCCAGGCGGAGTGTGTGTGTGTGTGTGTGTGTGTGTGTGTCAGTTTTTGCCGTCCATTCAGAGAAGCCAAGTGGATTGATCAGACTAAAGCAACATGTGGACTGCACGTCCACAGAAAGAGCAGGTTGGTAATGTCTCCCTCTCCCTCTGTGTTTGTCTCTATGTCTGCTCTGTTCTATTTACGTCCATGGGCTTTGGGAGATATGTGTCTCTGTGACACTCTGTGGATTTCGGTCATGAGTGGGATCATGTAGAAGAAATGTGAAGTATGTCAGAGTCTGCTATTATCCTTACTGATATGTTGGCTCAGTTTGTGTGTGTGGTTTTTTTTTTCTTTACTGCAAAGCAAATATGTAATCAACAAGCTGTTGTGGAAAGATCCTTGACTAGTTTTGTGTGTTTGCTTTTTTTGTTGTTGCATAAAACTCCACAGGTGTTGTGAAAGTGTGTGTCGCTGCAGCAGGAATGTCATGGGAAGACTGGAGATATTTCTCTCTGCTGTTCACCCATACAAAAGCCGCCCCACCTCCATTCACTCTCCACTCTTCTTGTGTTGTCTTTGAAACTGATACACACAACACTGACCTCTGGCATTCAGTAGTCCTTCTGCACGGGCAGTGAAAGACGCACGACCTCGATGCTGTTTTTTTTTTTTGTTGTCGTGCTGACCTACAGTTAATAGTTATTCCAGCCTTGGGCCTCCTCCCCCTGTGTGTCCATGTGTGTTGTTTCATGTGCTGCTACATTTGTGTTACAATCGGGACAGTGGGAGACAGAAGTTCACTTTCTAACTACTTGAAACTTTTGCTTTTGTTTCCTTCTTGTTCCCAGAAACGTTTGGGGGAATTTGAAATATTTTTAGCCCAGCTGGTAGTTTAGGCAGAGTGAATTTATTCCAGATGTGGATTACTGTCTCACGCTCCGTCAAAAACCTGTAGATCAGGGGTCTCAAACTCAGACCCTGCAGGTTTACTTTCCAACCCATCACTAAAGCAGGTGATTGTAATGATCAACACTGAATTCACTTTGAGGGAAAGAGCTCATCAGTGAGATCAGCTGCTGGAGAAATGGTTGGATAGAAAACCTGCAGGGTCTGAGTATGAGTTTGAGACCCCTGATCTCCACGTTTCATGAACATTATGACATGAAATCATGTTTTGGAGGTTAAAAAAAAATAAATCAATATTTTCAGATGTGTCAGGTGCTCTAATAATTTTGTCCACCACTGTGTATCTGTGCAAGGTTATCTCTATTGTAAACCCTTATCCTCAAAGACGACTGAATATCAAAGTCTTTAAAAAATATTTTCTCACACAAAATTTTACTTAACTATAATAAACCTCGATCAGTAGCGGCACGTACTACAAGGCCAGAATCTTTGTTGACAGTCATTTTGGATTTTGAATTGTGAGGATATTTTTTTTAATCGTTGGCTTGAAATCGCAGAACCAATGAGTGTTTCCCCTGGGATACAGAAATCTAACAAAATATCTAGTTAGTTATTGTGCATCCAATGTAGAGAGAAATGTACGTACAAAATTGGAAAGCAGTGGCGGTGCAATCCAATCGCTGTCTCAAAGATGATAACTCAACCATTCTAGTGAGGATGAAAGCTGATTGTGCAGCTTTCATACTCAACATGCATCGTGAGATTTTTGAAGTTGCGTTCCCACTGAAACCTGACAGATATCCATGTCTGTCATCTTGCTCGGACGCTCCACATGCTCCTTTTGTACTTTCGATCGGTCTTTCCCTTTAAGTCTTTCCCTCTCTCCTCTGCCTCCTACCGCTGCAATCATGAGTCACTTTAGTGGTCTGGACAAAAGTTACGCTTCGGCTTAAACTTGGCTGCTCCGCTCGGGCCGAGTCAGGCTTGGCTGAAGCAGAGAGAGAGTGAGCAGCTCCCTCTATCCTTCAGTACAATGATGCCTTGTGTTACCAGCAGCACTCCGGCAGTGATGACGATTTCTCTCTGTCTCTCCATCTCTCTCAATTTTTTCTGGCATCTACTGTATGTCTTGCTTTCTCTGCCTCTCGGACCATCCCTATCCCCCTACCCATGGTGTGAAGGATTAGATAATAGGCAGCTTTAGTGTGGGCAGAGAAAAAGAGGTGTCACAGACCTCTCTCACTGCTTCCCTCCCTCCCTCCATCCATCTCCTCTCTCTCTCTCTTTGTACCATCTGCGCCACGAGGAGCTTGGCACCACACGATCTATAAATGCCAAGCTACTTTTATGTTATTGTACAGCAGTGTGCCGGAGACTGTTTACATGCATGGTATCTACCAAATCCTTCACCGTGTTTGCTGTGTGTACTTTGTAAATGTCAAGCTTGTTATCACACAGCCAGGAATAGATGAGACACTACTTCACAAGTAAACCTATTTCTCCTCACACTCCATGGGTAATTAGTGACAGCACCTCAGCTGATGTTGATGGCGAGTCCGCCTCCAAGTTTTCTCTTTAATAATTTTACACTTTCAACCATGTATTGAAAGCAAACCCAATGTAAAGGGTGATGGTAGAAGTATTACCTGATGTATTAAGATGAGCAGATGCAAAGTTAAGTTTATAACTAGTAGAGGCTTTTTAGAGCTTGATATGTAACAACGACCCCAAATTTAACAACGTCATGAATTGTCGATAATGTACCAAAAGTGCTGAGCCTGAAATGTCATTAAAAATTATAATGTCACCCACAATGTAAGAAGTTGTTACATTTTGGTTGTTACATTATTGACCAGTGATTATATTTTGTTTTTGTTGTTTTTTTACATTTTATTTATTTATTTTTTTTTAATAACAATTTGGGTCATTGTTACATTTCAGGTGGTTGTTACTTATCAGGCACTAACAAGTCTTGTAATTACCGTATTTTCCGGACTATAAGCCGCTACTTTTTTGAGCGGTTGACGCTTTGAACCCTGCGGCTTAAACACTGGTGTGGCTCAGTATCGGCGGCACGAAGCTCGTTAGCTTTTTACAAGCTAGCAAGCTCCGTGCCATTTAGCCTCGATCAGAGTGGACCACATGAAACTGTTTGAATAAATTCAATAGCGACTTATAGACAGGAGCGCTCAATAGTCTGGAAAATACAGTACATTTTTGATTAGTACTTTTTGGATAGAAGAAGCAGCTATGAAATATGTAATGCAGGTTTTACATTGTGGTGATCCCAAACAACAGATGATGATCATTGTTGACGTCTTTCAAAATGATACATGTATACGTCTGGACATTGCACAGCTTTGTGATGTTTTGTTGTGTTCACCGATTCCTAAATTTCGTGTCTAATTTCAAAAGGTCTAGTGATTTCCCATGTTTCCAGACCAGTCCCCTTTTCAGTCAAAGAGGACAAACCTCCACCGAGACAGGATCCACATCTGATCTCCACCAAATTGTCTCAGATTGTAGACATGATCATCTTGATGAGTGTATGAGTGTAACATCGAGTCTATCAACATGTGTTTTCCACTGCTTTACAATGACATCCTCCAAAATCTTAAAATGTAATACAATATAAAAACTTGAATAACTAATTTTACCATCATAGTATGAATCCTTTCAACTTTGATGAATGATAATGTTTAAATATGAACCAGCCCTACCTATTGTGGCTGTACAGGAAGTTTTTTTCTCAAATTAAATCTTTTCAAAGAACCTAGTTAGATGTTAGAGTGGAGTCAAAGACTAGAGAGGAATAGAAGTTGACATAAAACGAGGTGCAAGTATGAGACTCTTGCAATCAAGCATGAAATCCCCTTTTGTGAGAAAATAACCTGCATACCTAAGACTTCTCCCAGCAGGACGCTCTGAAGCAGCAGAATCATTTTCTGTTACTTATTTGAAATACAAACCCTGTCTGCACAGCTCTGTTCAAGATGTTTGGGATTTAGTTTGGGACTCATGTTGTGACTGCACCCAGCAGTACCCTCAGCATGCTGCGATCCCTCCTTAAAGAACAAAGTAACTGGCTGAGGGAGGGCGACGCTTATTTTCAGAGGACTCTCAAATCACTGTTAACTATCTGTTCATCAGTGTATTCTGAAAAAGAGCTCATCCCCTTGATTTGTTGAAATCCCACTGACTTCAGGCGAAAGAAGTAACCAGTCAACCATTAACAAACTCGTGATTTGTTTTATTTTTCTGTGGTTTGCATGTTTTGGAAAATACAATGTTAATGCAACATCTCTGGTTTGTCCTTTGTTTCCACACTGGACACCTAGCCGTCTGTACACCATGTTGAAATGATTCAGTTGTTCACACTCAAAAGTTTTTCTTTGAATCAACCTATTTAAATTATGGAAAATATTCCCATGCGACCAAATAACTTTCTTTCAACGTTAACCGATCATGTTGGGTGAACTTAATTTAATTGGGTTACATCAACGTGCTACTACTTATAATTAGTTGAACCAACCTGACTGAATTAGGTTAGGTTCAATCTTAGTAAATAATGTGAACCAAACAAATACATATTGAGTTGATTCAACACAATTATCTTATGTTGGACTGAAAGAATGTTGAAAGGAAATCATTGATCATTATTGAATTAGTTATTTTATTAAATGAGTGTGCGTGCAAAGCAAACATTTAAATAATAATTTACAATTAGTTATAAGAAAAAGTGCTTCATAAGACACAGGACCAAACATTTAGCTCCTATAGCTCACAGCAGCAGCTCATATGCGATGCAGATTTTTCTTTTCTGGTTACAAATACACATGTTAACCTCATCTTCCTCCCCCCCCATTGGTCTTTGCACTGCAACAGGAACAGGGCTACAAGAGGCTCTGCAGAGCTGCCCCACAGGGGAAGTGTTATGGTGTAATAAACCTCAGGAGGGTAGATGGAACCAAATTAGTGGTTGTAAAAATACAACATAGCCATGTATAAAACAGACACAGTGAACAAAATGAACACTTGTCGCTCTGTTTCCTCCTCCAGCTTCTCACATGAAAGTTTATAGATGAGTGGGAGAAGTTAATAATTCAGTTGTATGGTGAAATAGTATTGATCACAGATTAACCTCATGTAACCTACAATAAATATTTAACTTTTGCTGCCACTTTTCCTCCTTAGCATTTAGTCATTAGTTACAGCTTAATGTCAATATCAAATGTCATTACTGTGGCTAATAATTTATATTAACATTAATATCTGGCCCTTTCTTGCCCAGAGATTTTCAAGAGTTTTTTTTTTATTTTTATTTAAATAAATAAAAATATCAAAACTTTGATTGGGTGAGTCATAATTGTGAAGTCCTTCTAGAAAAGCAGACAAATGTCTATATTTACAAATGTGTCTCATAACTAGCAAGTTTTACATTGTGAAGATTACCGTATTTTCTGGACTATAAGCCGCTACTTTTTTGAACCCTGCGGCTTAAACACTGGTGTGGCTCATGTTTCAAAGGCACTAAGCTCGTTAGCTTTCTACAAGCTAGCAAGCTCCGTGCCGCCGATACATTTCGCCTCGTCACATCAGACCCGGTCAGAGTGGACCACATGAAACTGTTCGAATAAATTCAGTAGCGGCTTATAGACAGGAGTGGCTTATAGACAGGTGTGCTCAATAGTCTGGAAAATACGGTAATTGAATCGTTTGAAATGACCTAAGAGCAGCTTCAGATTTCTTATTAAAATGTGAAAAGCCGTATTTCTCAAAAAAATGTCACATGAATCCTCAGACCATAAGTTGGAAGAACTCTGTAATGGTCCACATACTTTCCCAAAAGGTCAGAGGTAAAACAGTCCACTGGAGCAGCCAGAGAGCTACAGACAAATAAAGTGTCCTACTGGACATAATTAGCACCACAGAGAGAGAGTTTTTACAACCTGACAACTGAATAGCTGCACCTTTCTCCCAAAATCTGAACTTAAATTACATTTAAATTACATCCCCAGCAATAGGGAGCAGGATATGACTGTGATGACTCTGTGAGAGACATAATTTCCCGGGAGTCGCGTTGTGAAGATTGACGAGTGGCCACTTTTCTTTTATGATTTCTCACTTCTCTCTGACTCTGCCACACTTCACCACAACTCTTCTCCCACTAATTGACATTTCAAAAAGGATGCTACCACATGAAGGGAGAGGCGGCTGCACTGAGCGGCTTCTGTTGATATTTATAAGCAGCTCGCTCAACCTATCGCCATGACAACAGGACAGGAAGCAGGAAGTAGGCAGTGTTCCATTAGAATGTAGGAGAGAGATAACTCTCACTCCCTCTCCCAGGTTGCATGTCGTAAACACAGATCCCACGACCACCACTTTTCTACATGTGTGGGAGCTAATGTTTGACATCTGATGCCACAGACACCGAAACCACTTTCAGCATCCCAGGTCGCTTTGCAGTTCAGTGTGGGTCAAGTCTGATGGGGGTCATGGATATTCTTAGAGCCGGGCGATAACTGTGCAGTCATAAATTCTTCCTCTGGCATCTAACATCGCACGGACTGTACCAAATACAACCAACGGGGATTTATTGAATTTTATGACTATAATGTAAAAAAAAACCCACAAAAAACTCCAAGCAAATCCTGTATTTTTAATTATTAAAACAAAAGATCATCATTTGATTTCTGCTTTTCAGGTTTACAAAGTTTTGTTTGTGCTGCTAAGATTTACAAGATACAATCGCATGAATCTCAAAGACTAAACACAATAGATACAATAACCAAAGTATGTACCGTATTTTCCGGACTATAAGCTGCTACTTTTTTCCGACGCTTTGAACCCTGTGGCTTAAACACCGGTGTGGCTCAGTATCGGCGGCACGAAGCTTGTTAGCTTTTTACAAGCTAGCAAGCTCTGTGCCGCTGATACATTTAGCCTTCCCATAAGTCTTTGCTGCGTGACGTCACGCTCCAAAGCTCTATAAGCCGCTATTGAATTTATTCGAACAGTTTCATGTGGTCCACTCTGACCGGGTCTGATGTGATGAGGCTAAATGTATCGGCGGCACTGAGCTTGCTAGCTTGTAAAACGCTAACGAGCTTCGTGCCGCCAATACTGAGCAACACCGGTGTTTAA
>OOFC01017175.1:0-31609 GCA_900323345.1 Pseudochromis fuscus
GTTAAGCCCTATTGGACAACTGTTAAAATTCATATTATGGCAATATCTACATTGTAGAGTAAAGTAAAGTAATGATAGTCACTTGTTTTTCTTCAGTCAGCTGATTGGTTCTTGCCATAATATGTATTTTAACAGTTGTCCAATAGGGTTTAACCTGACTTCTGCACAACACAACTGATGGTCCCAACCCCATTGATAAAGCAAGAAACTCCACTAATGAACCTGATAAGTCACAGCTGTGAAGTGGGAACATTTCAGGTGACGACCTCTTGAAGTTCATGTAGAGAATGACAAGAGTGAGCAAAGTAGTAATCAGAGCAAACGGAGGCTGTTTGAAGAAACTAGAATATAAAACATGTTTTCACTTATTTCACCTTTTTTAGTTCAGTACATAACTCCACGTGTGTTCATTCATAGTTTTGATGCCTTCAGTGAAAATCTACAATGTAAATAGTCATTAAAATAAAGAAAACACATTGAAGGAGAAGGTGTGTCCAAACTTTTGGCCTATCAAAACCTTACTACGTTTAGATTCAGTTTGACATTTGACTTGTGGACTGGAAATATTGGGGTTGGAGGTTGGTAAAATCCAGCAGTAATAGACCCACCTACTAAGGAAAGGAGCCAAACAGTAATTACACTAATCATTTCTTTGAGCTGTCATAAAAAAACAAAGTCTTGTGATTAGCTGGTTTGCAAAGTTACATTCACAGAGTTAACTCACTTTTCCACTGAAGCTCTTGCGTTGATCTGACAGAGTCTCTGGTGCCATGAATGCAGGAGTGCCGGCAGTGCTGGACAGCAGAGCGTCATTTCCCTCAAACTGGTTGCTGACTCCAAAGTCTGCGATCTTCACATGGCCGTCGTCTCCCAGTAGCAAGTTAGAAGGTTTGATGTCCCGGTGGACAATCTTCTGGTAGTGCACTGTGGTTAAAAAAAGATTTTCAGACTCACGATAACAAACCCGGCCAAACAACATCCTGATGATTTTGCTGTTCTTGGACTACTGTAAGAAGTGGGGCGTTGTCCTGAGGGTGCAGAGAAGCACAAGTTGTATCTACAATGGAAAAAGTTTATCCCCTGGGAAAATGTGAATGAACTCTTGAATGAATTTCCTGGCAGTGTGTCACAGTCAATAGATTTTGTTTTGTTTTGTTTTTAACAGAGCTTAATTTTCTTCTTTTCTTTTTGTGAAATCACTGATCATTCAACAGTATTTTAAATGCAAATGTGTCACAGTCCAAAATGATTGAGAATTGTTTGAATCTTTATCAAAGCTTTATCCAATTTTTGTTTAAAACCTGCATCTGCAACTTAACAAGTAACTACAGCTGTCAAATAGATGTAGTGGATTAGAAGTATGAAGTAAAATAGAATGGAAACTCTAATGTGAAGTACAAGTATCTCCTCAGAATTGTACTCAACTACAGTATTAAATGTATTTGGTTATTTTCCACCACAGCTTCTGACCAAAAGCAATTATTCTTCTAATCAAGCATGACACAGAAACTAATGATGGCTGTCAGGACGCCCTCAGTCTGATTGCTGCAGTGTAAGAAAAATATGAAGACTGTGAACTGAAGGTCATTTAAGACTGGGAGTTAAGTACAGTTCTCTAAACCTCAACACTTAGCATAGCTGTCTGGATCAAAGCTCTTCACTGATTGGATAAGTGGTGCTTTCCTGTCTGAGGAACATGAGGCACTTGACTTATTACAAAAGCCTCTGCAATCACATTCAAAGTTAAAAACACGCCAACAACATCCACATTTTTTTTTGACATTTTGACATAAATGTCCTAATAAAATTCATCAAAATAAAATCCACAGACAATGACTCATAAGCATTCAATATTAAATAAATAATTATTAAACATGTAGTCTAATAAATACACTATGCAACATATATACATTAAACTAATAAAACTCAGATTATTATTACAAGTTTCTCCTTGAGCTGTCAACATATTGTGATGGAGGAGTTTGAGAGCCCCAAATGACCCAAGGAGCTATGTTGTCAGGGGCATTTTGCCCCTGGTAGGATCTGCCATGGCAGATTGGTCTGAGGCAAAGGGTCAGGGGAAGGACAATGCAGAAGACCCTTCATGATGATGGAAAAACAGAGCATGTGTACCCGGCCTGGAGGGTTACCAGGGCTCTGCCTTGGAGCCAGGCAGTAGGCAAGCACCTGGTGAAGATATGGGCTCGTCTTCCCGTGGACCCACCACCTGCAGGGCAAATAACAAGGGTCCAGTGCATTGCGGGCCAGGCAGTAGACCAAGGTGGGGGTCTTGGCGGTCCGATCCTCTGTTACGGAAACTGGCGTGTTGAACATGGAATATCACCTCTATCATCACCTCTCTGGCAGTGAAGGATGTGGAGCTTGTGGAAGAGACTGAGCGGTACCAATTACATACAGCCGGCCTCACCTTGACACGTAGCACTCTTTACCCCATGTTCTTGAGAGGGGTTGGACTCTCTCCTTTGCTGGAGTTGCTCCAGGTAAGAGGCGCAGGAGCAGGTGGGATTTCTGGTAGCCCCCAGGCTCTCTGAGTGTATGTTGGAGTTCACTGCTTCCCTGCCCTTTTGGTTCAGGGAACAGGTTCTGACTATTTTTGGTACATATGCACCGAACAGCAGTTCAGATTACCCACCCTTTTTGGAGTCATTGGGATGGGCATGGAAAGCACCCCAAAAGTGGACTCCATTGTCCTACTGGGGGACTTCAATGCTCACGTGGGCAGTGACAGCGTGACCTGGTGGGGTGTGGTTGGGAGGAACGGCCTGCTCAATCTAAACCCCAACAATGTTCAGTTATCACACGTCTGTGCTAGTCGCAGTTTGGCCACAACAAACAGCATGTTCACACATAACAATGTCCATCGGTGTACTTGGCACCAGGACATCCTAGTTCGTCAGTCTATCATTGACTTTGTAGTCATATCATCAGACCTGCAGCCATATGTTCTGACACTCATAGCTTACCACATAATGATTATTATTATGATTACACTCGGGTGAAGAGAGGAGCGGAGTTGTCACCTGACCAGTTGACAGATCAGATGGCAGGGGAAAACACCACACAGACCTGGTAGGCTCACACAAGTAGTAAGGGTCTGTTGAGAATGCCTGGTGGAGGAACCTGTCAAGATGGCTGTCCTACAGACGGGACACAGTGAGTCCGAATGGACCTTGTGCACTGACAGATCTAACTGAGGTTATAGTCAGGCAGTGGAAAGAATACTTTGAGTCCCACCAACACGGAATCCATGGAGGAACCAGAGCTAAGAGGGACCTGGGGGGACATCAGGGGCAGTGCCTTTGGAGTAGCAAACTGGGGTGGTGGTCCCCATCTTTAAGAAGGGTGTGTTCCAACTACAGGGGTATCAAACTCCTTGCCCTCCCCGGTAAGGTCTATGCCAGGGTACTGAAGCAGAGGGTATGGTCGATAGTTGACGAGGAGGAGCAATGTGGTTTTGGTCCTGAACGTGGAACTGTAGTTCAGCTCTTTATCCTACCTAGGGTACTGGAGGGGCATGGCAGTTTGCCCATCCAATCCACATGTGGTTTGTGAATTTGGAGAAGACTTATGACCATGTTCCCTAAGGGTACAAATAAAGGTGGACTTCCCACTTCAGGATGGGGAGGAGGTCCTGCATCAGGTGGTGGAGTATCATAGGATTTTTGACAGGTGGATTGGGCAGCATCTGCAGTGATGCGGACAACCGAGAGGGACTGGGAGTAGAGCCACTGCTCCTACATGTTGAGAGGAGCCACTGGTGGTTCGGGCATGTGGCGAGGATGCCTCCCCGACACCTCCCTTGGGGGTCTTCCGGGCATGTTTAACCAGGAGGAGACCTTGGGGCCAACCTCATACATGTTGAAGAGCTTATATCTCTTGGCTGGCCAGGGAATGTCCCAGGATTCCCCCCCAGAAGAGCTGGTGGACGTGGCTGACCAATGTGGTTGGTAAGAGGGCTGTCTGGGATTCTCTGCTAAGGCTGCTGCCTCCGCAACACGGACACGGAAAAGCAAAAGAAGATGAGTACAAGTACGCGTTATCACAACGTTATATTCCACTGTTATTATTTTATAATACTGGTTTTATTCATTTATACATTTGTTTCATATTAAACAATTTCTATTTCATGACAGTGTTGTTGTCACCCCCATTTCACCTTACAGCCAATCACATCTGTCTAAACAAGCTCCTAAGTGATTTAGCCACTTAGCTCCTGTTTGCTAAAGTAACAACAATGTAATTCTGAATGAATTATTTATTAGCTGCTGCTGTAAATCACAGTGCACAGGCACAGAAACCAGTGTCTTATTTTATTTACTCCACTTGACACGCTGCCTCCCTCGCTGTTTAAGTAGCTAGTTAAGGTTGGGAGCTTAGCATAACACTACAGTGAGTAACAGTGAGAGCAGCAGCAGCTAACATTAGCTACTTCACCCAGGTTCAGTCCATGTTGTGATATTAAACTGTTCAAAGAAACAGCTGTTCTTTGTGGCTGGCCAAGCTAACGAAGCTAGCTAACAACACAGCAAGCAGAAGTGGTAGTGGTGGGAGTTTGTAGCTTTACAGTGACTTTAACATTGTTTGTGCTCAAGCTAACCATGATAAACTTCCTTTACAACAAACAGAAAAAAAAATCCAGTTACATATCTTTTTAATACAATATTAAAACGATTTTTAAAAAACATTTTAAAATCAGAAATGAATACAATAAAGGTCATCTATTCATACAGTAAATAACAAACAAACAAAAACAAAGTTAAACACTTTGTTTTTTTAAAAAGGGTGCTTCGAAAGCTTTTCAGTCAGAGGAACCTTGTGTATTTGTTCTGCTGAGGAACCTCAGAGCTGTAGCTGAGCCTCAACTGCAACACTGAGCTGAGATGCAGGCATGAGACAGATGCAACAAAGCAACACAGTAACTGTATGTGGTTCTTTTAGTCTCTGTAGCCTTATTTACAAGATAGACCTCAAAGCTCAGAGAGTCAGCATTGATCCCCAATCATTAGGCCGAGAGCCTGCTGAAATTGATCCACTACTGCAAATAAGGACCAGCTTGAAAAAAGCCAATCCTACTAAACAGAAGCTGTTGAGCTGATGAAGGAAAGAAAGAAAGAAAGAAAGAAAGAAAATACTACCATATACTGCTTTCTGAGTAGTGAGACTGCATACTGTGAAAATATTTCTGCCAAACCTTTTACACTGTTAGTAACATGGTGAGATGACACAGAATTGCATCATGAAAATTAGCAAATCTAAAACTTTGATGGCCACTGGAAACCCCCCAAAACTACATACAAGAGAATCAGTCTCTAAAAATGTAGTAATTTATTTCACTTCAGTACTTCACAGCCATGTTTCAAAGCCACTTTACATGTGTGTGGTACTTACAGTACTCAATACCCAGGATGATGTCTCTGAAGTACATGCGAGCCTGCTCCTCTGAAAAGGGACTGTCTGTGGGCACTTCCATCACTGGACTACAAATCCATGTGGCGTAGGAGAACAAACAGGTACACAGTCAGGACAACAGACACATCAACACATTATGTGTAGCAACTGTTTCATATGGGATCCAGATTTAAGCGTCCTGATCAAACGTCACCAATAAAACCAACCCACACACAGCTCAACATGTGATCACAGGACTGAAATTATTCAACGTAAGCAGCACTCAATATAGTTTCTAAAACATTTACATTCACCGTAGGCCACAGGTGTCAAAGTGGTGCCATGGAGGCCAAGACCCTGCAGGTTTTCTTTCCAACCGGATCCTGAAGCAGGTGATTTTAATGATCAGCATCTCCTTCAGTTTGAGGAAAGGAGCTAATCAGTGAAATCAGAAAGAAAACCTGCAGGGTCTCGGCCTCCATGGCACCACTTTGACACCTGTGCTGTCGGCCCTTACACGCGCTTGGTAGAGGAGGGGGTGGTGGTCAAGTTTCGTTTAGTTGGTTGTAATGTGAAAACCTCACCACTAGATGTCCCTGATTCCTGCACACTGTTCTTTTAGATAAGATAAAAGCTTTTCTTTTTAGACTAATCCATGACTTTGTAGTCTTAAGCTCTTGTAGTAGCAGCAGCAGTGTTTCTCTCTGCAGTGAAGCACAGTGAGGTCTCCAGTACTGATGATGGTGCTAACATTTCTCCTACTGTCATGGCAGAGGTACAAGTATTAGCACTGTGTTAGCCTGGCTGCAGCAGTAGGACTACTTTCAGCTGCATCTCGTGTATAAGTAGCAGTAGTTATTAAATGAATATTAATAGCAGCTGTAATAATCAGATCACCTATCTATCGTCTTTCTCCCAGAGCAAACAAACAGCTCATACATCAGGACCTGAAACACTTATGGGTCTGACTGCCACTGGTAACAACTGTGAAAACCTAACATTATGAAAGTGTTTGAAGCTGAGGATGAAACAAACACTAGCACTGTGTCAGCTCAGAGTGATGAAGGAGAACAGTGAAGGAGAACCCAGGCAGGGAGACAGAGGGCTGGGGAGAGGAGGGGGTGCAGAGGGGGTGAGCTATAAATTATTAAAAGGTAAAAAGGACATGTTCTCTACTCACCCCTTACGCATCAGCTCAAACACTGTCAAAAAAGGAAGGGAGAAGGAAATAAAAACTCAGAAGTCCAAATGTTTTATTCATTCATTCATGCAGCTGACCACTGCTGCCACAACAACCAAGCCTGGTCAGGAGCACTGGAGGAGCTCGTACACCAACAGGCGTCCTGACTGTGACCTGGCACTGCCGATGGAAGGTTTCTGCATAATGTGTGAGCCCTGAGGTGGTGTGGAGGGAAGCAAGAGAGGAGCTGAATGCTGAATAAATGATATGAACACTTGTTGGTGGCATATGTGTCAAAGTCCCAAAGGCTCAGAGAGAGACAAACAAGACAGTGAGAGAGATTAGAAGAGGAAAACCCGGTGTGCCTACCCATGTGTAGGTTGTCCTCTGACGGATCGTCCAGCACCTGTAACATCAACAGAAGCACCATGAATAAAAACTGCTACTATCCTCTCTCCTTTGCCTTTCCTGTATTGGCACCTGACATTACTTGTGAGTTTCAAAACAACAGTGTGAGCTATTAGCTTGGCTTGATTTGTGCAAACTGACAATGTCCTGAAGTCAACACTTGATCAGGTTCACCCAATAACAGGGGCCTGGGCCTCCTTCACTTACAATGTCTCTCTGTTCAATGTGTACAGTTGATCTACTGAAGATCACACTGATTTGGGACGCAGTTTGACAAATTACAGAACTAAAAGAATAATGTTCAAACAAACATTACAAATAAACACAATTAAAAAAACCCAGTGGGAAAATAAAAAACCTTGGGGAGAACCACAGTGAAGGAGAGATCCACTCCTATGGGTGAACAGGCTGTAGCTGCGACTGATGCACATCCATTAGCTGACATAGTTTCAGTCAATATCCCACAAATGATGTACACCACAGTCACATGACTTCAACCTCCCCAACATTAAGCCTTAACTTAACCTTCAAAATCCTTTCCTCCATGTGGGACTCAGAATAGTTTGCAAGAATGGCAGCATGAACACAACAAGGTGTGAAGAGGTTTAATGTCCCTGACTGATAACCTGTGTAGAGTGGGGGATTTTTGGATGTATGTTATGATACAGAAAAAAAGGGTGTGTTAGCTACACTCCTTATCTTAGTCCTCTGACCAAAACCAATTTAAAAAAAACATCAGCTTCAGTGTTGAAGCAGAGCTGAGAGTTGCCTTTCAGATTAAGGAGTTATCAGTCAATATGAAGAGTAAAGAGATTTTGACTTTACGTTTGCTTCTGCCCAGGAGTCAAATTCATGCCTGGACATGTCTGGAAGAAGGCTGAAGACGAGATGTTAGAACATCAGAGTCCAACTGACTTGGTTTATGACCAGATGTAAGACCTGTTGGTGTGACCAGGTTCAGGTTCTGACAAGAAACAAGAACCTTGGTTTTCATCCTCCATTCAGGGGTCGGGTCACGGGGGCAGCAGTCTAAGCAGGAAGCCCAGACTTCCCTCTCCCCGGTCACTTCGTCCAGCTCTTCCCGGGGGATCCCGAGGCGTTCCCAGGCCAGCTGAGAGACATAGTCCCTCCAGCGTGTCTTGGGTCTTCCCAAGGGTCTCCTACCGGTGGGACATGCCCTGGACACCTCACCCGGGACGTGTCCAGGAGGCATCCTAATTAGATGCCCAAGCCACCTCATCTGGCTCTTCTCAACACGGAGGAGCAGCGACTCTACTCCGAGCTCCTCCCGGATGACTGAGCTTCTCACCCTGTCTCTAAGGGAGAGCTCATTTCAGCCACTTGTTGATCTTGTTCTTTCAGTCACTACCCAAAGCTCGTGACCATAGGTGAGGGTGGGAACGAAGATCGACCGGTAAATCGAGAGCTTTGCCTTCTGGCTCAGCTCCTTCTTCCCCACAACAGATCCGTGCAGAGTCCGCATTACTGCAGATGCTGCACCAATCCACTTGTTGATCTCACGCTCCATCCTTCCCTCGTGAACAAGACCCCGAGATACTTGAACTCCTCCACTTGGGGCAGGAACTCCTCCCTGACCCAGAGAGGGCACTTCAGCCTTTTCCGACTGGTTTTCATCCTGCTCTTTTTAAACTGTCTAGTGACTGATATTGTCCCAGCACGTACTGCTAGTCAGCTGACATCGGACCCAGCCTCTTCTTTGACTTACTGAGCTTTAGTGAAGTTATTTCCTTGAATGTTTAATCATATTCAAACGAACATAAAGCTCAGACCTTTCAGTGTTTGGTATCAGCCACCTGTCCCACTGTTCCACATGAACCAGGACATGTGTTTAAATACAGCATCCTGGTGAATTTCAGTGTCATGGTGAAGATAAACCAAGGACACTAGGTCAATGTTTAAAACACTGTTCCTCTTACATTACACATTATTTCTCTTTTGGTTCCAACAAAAACTACAAAACACATGTGAGCAGTTGTTGTGTTCACAATACTTTGTCATTTTATTTGAAGTTGCAGTGACTAATATGCATTTATCTTTATATTCAGCTTGGGTTGTTAATGAAAGTGTCGACTCTCATAACAACTGAAAGGCCTGGTGAGGACGGGGCCAGTTTGACTGCCTCTACCCAACCATCTGTGACAAACCACCATATCACTTTCATCAGTTTTAATCTGTTCCACTCTGCGTGGGCTTTAATGTTTCAAAATGACAGAAAAAGTCTCTTCATAATTAGATGGACTGGACTGGAGTCTCACAGGAATCAGTTGGATACCCGTAATGAATGTGATCCTGACCCCGGCACAGCCCATTTATATGGATGAACAGACAGAGAGAGGCAGGAGGGGAGAGCAGGTTTTCTCATTGCCCACATACGTCCATTATGAGAGGGAGGGCAAACAGAGAGAGATCAGACCGTGTGTTTGTGTCTTTTCAGCTGCAGTGAGCACACAAGAACACAAGTACTCGACTTTTACTTCAAAACTCTACATTTCTGTCTCACACTCCACCCAGACAGTTTTCATACTGACTGAGCTTAACTCCCGACCATGCCCCCGCCATCTGGCCAGGACTGAAAAACACTCTGATGATATCACAAGGGAGCGTTGTGGCTCTTGAGTCACGTCTCCTCTCCTGAACAGCCGCCTCTGCACAAACCAAAAGTCTGTGCATTTTCAAAACTTCACTTTGAAACAGAGGAATCATCACAGAACATCCTAAATGTGATAAATGTGCCAGAGGGTGAATCTATCTCATACCTGTCTGGTCCTCTGGCAGCACAGGGTTTATCCTGAGCTGCCACCAGGGATTTTAAACCTGCTGTGGACGTGTTGGTATCACAGGTATGAAACGGCACATTTCACTACTGCAACTCTTCTTCTTCATTTGACTCTTAATAACAACTTGAAGCTAAATGCTAATGACAACATGCTCACAACAACATACCGATGCTATGAGGATATTTTCCATCATCTAAGTCACTTTACTGATGTTGCTGCAGCTGCATCTGAATAAATGACACAGTGAGGGGGGATATGATTGTATGGCTGCTGTTAGTGCTCGTTTTACTGTGTTATAGCTGTAAACATCTGCAGCCTTAAACATCTGCACTGAGTTTTACAACAGTAAATCATTTCCAGTTAAGCTCACCAATTTTAGGTATTTCATGTGCAGCAATTTTGTAGAAAAGGAGCTTTTCTGTTATACTTTGATGTGTCTTGCTCATGGATTAAAGCAGCAATAAATTAAGTACGGTAAAGCTGCTTATGTAAGTATGCTACAACTGTACAATGAAATGCATTTTAAGATAATAATCAATGGGCCTCATATGTCAATATCTTCCTAAGATTTTAGGGAAATTTGTTCCTAAGAAAGAGTCTACATCAAACCCATGAAGTGGTTTTAAACAGTATCTGTGTTCATGATCTTATTATGGTTGGTAAGTGCCAGTTGTTTCTAATTTGCATGTGCAAATGACCCACCACTGTCCATAAAAGGGCATAAGACAGCAGGGCCGTGTGCACACAGGTGTCAGAGAAACTGAACAGAGAGGCTGACGAGTCAAGATGTTCAAATGAAAATGTAAACACAGCGAAGCAGCAACTGAAAAGCTCTGAGGAAGGAGCTGCTGCAGGAGCTGAACCAGAGGCTGCTTCATGTTCAGTCCACAGCAGATATGATCAAACACAAGGTCATGTAAGACACACTGTATCTGATGAGGAGCACACAGTCGAGGAACGGAAAAACAAATGTCCTGCAGGTGGACAGACCTGTCCACAGTTATCTGAGCTGGACCAGGACATTGAGGCTGTTAGTTAAACCATAGACTGTTTATACCAGGGGTGTCAAACTGGTGCCATGGAGGGCTGAGACCCTGCAGGTTTTCTTTCCAACCGGTCAGTAAAGCAGATAATGTTAATCACCAACACCTCCTTTGAGGGAAGGAGCTCATCAGTGAGATCAGCTGCTGGAGAGATGGTTGGAAAGAAAACCTGCAGGGTCTCAGCCTCCATGGCACCAGTTTGACACCCCTGTTGTGGAGGCCAGGATGTGTTTCTCGCTTGTCACTGGGTGTATGTGTGGGTGTGGATGGAGCTGTGGGTGTGTGTGTGTCACTGGGATGGATGAACCAGTCTAATGAATATCACCTGTATCTGCCTGTGGTTCAGTTTGCTTGGTGCAGAGTGAGAGGAGGCAGGGTGCTGGTACTTCTGTTGACCACTAGCCTTCATCATCGTGTGATCTAGTTCTGCAAACCTATCCATGTATGTCTGAAATTGCGTCTCATGGAAAGGTTCAAATAAACACCGCTCTCTTCCTGGATACAGCGTCAGACAGAGCCTTGTACTCTCCTCTCTGTGACTAAATTAGTCCTGATACTCACGCAATAGTCCTAAAAGACCATAATGGTAAAAAAATCCTAAAACAATATTGTAGTTTTAACTTAGAAAACTGTAGAATAAAAAAAAAAACACTCGGAATAATGAGATATTTTGTGTATCACCACTCAAATGAGTGCTCCTAGTGTTTGTGGATTTTATTCTTATCTTTGAACAAGTCAGAAATGAGAACATGTCGGTCATTTCCTTGATTTTTTTATTATTATTATTATTATTGTTATTATTAATATTAATAATCATCATCATCATCATCATCATAAAGTGGGGTTTAAGGATAAATTTGTTGTTATGAACTGTTGGTGGATAAGGCCCAATGAACTTTGAACATTAATACATTATTATTAAAACAAAAAAGACTTAGTTGGCTTAGTTTGTAAATGAACCTGCAGCAACTGTTTAGTTTTTTAATCTCAGCAGTAACCAGAAGATGGAGGAAGTCCCACCTCCACCAGCCTGACGATGTTGACATGGTCCAGTTTTTTAAGGATAGCTATCTCTTGGTAGACTCTTTCCAGGGGTCCTAAGATTTTGGGTTGCTCTCCTTGGGCTGCCTTTGGTCCTCTTGGAGGTGGCCGACCTGCAGACCACAACACAAACCACACACAACGAAGTCTCTAAATAGCACGTGATCACGATGAGTCATGATTAATGTCATAGAAGCATCTAAACATTCAGAAGATAAAAACAGCCTTTGGAGGGCTGATTACATTCAGTTTCATGCTGCTTTAAAATATCCATGTGCTGACTTCCAGACCCTGTTTGTAGCTGACACATACACTCAGGTAAATAACATTCACTCTAATGGGAGACACGTCAATGGTGCTATTTGTTATTGGGATTACTGGTTAACAACATCCTGTGTAAACTCCCATACAGACAATGGTAGTCTCTTATCTGATGGTGTGTCTCATTCATCTACCTATTCGCTTCGCTTCACTTCGGTTTTGGTGCATTTACACTGGCAACAAAGTACTTGGATCTTGGTACCTGGTACAACTTTGAGTGAGTAGTGGCTCATTCACACTGGGACCTACTCGCGTCGCTTCACTTCGGATCGCTTGGGACTGCCCCCCCTCGGTAGTATTCACATTGCCGAGGATAGTGCCTCCTCAGTGTACCTGGCCGTCATTCGTGACATCATCTTTTACGTGACACACAGATGTGGAAAGAAGCGATGGAGGAACAACTTTTTAACTTTTTTAATTTCTCCCTGCACTGCTGAAAAGTCCTGCGGTAGCCACGTGCAGCCATCTGGTCCGAGAGTTGCTTGTAAATCCTTTCATTTCGGACCGCGCTGTCCAGCTCCCGCTGAATGTTCTCATCTGCGACTAATGTCTAAAAGGTTTGCACCTCGTCCTGAGTCCACGGGTCAGGATTTCTAACAGCTGCCATTTCTCTTCTTGTTATTTCAAACATGTCTGCACGGTTTGCTGAAGATTTAAAAATGGCGTTTGTGGTTGACAGATTACGTGCAGCGCAGTGATGATGCAACGACACAGTGACCATTCCGACCAATAAGATTTTAGTACCTGCTCCGACCTGACCAGGTACTTTTTTTTGGAACTGCCGGAGAGGAGGTACGAAAAGTTGTACCAGGTACCAAGTTCCAGGTACTTTTTTACCAGTGTAAATGCACCAAAACCGAAGCGAACCAAGCGGCTAAGTACCAGTGTAAATGTGCCATTAGTTTCTCCCTTTTCCTCTCATTCACTCCTCCTCTTCAGTTTTCTTGTTCAAAAGAATGAAACAGGACTTACGTGGAAAACCACACTGCTTCATTAACTTCTTCTTGGACACCACCTTCATGGCCTGGGAAAGTGAAAGGCGAGTTAGATCAAATGGTGTGATCACATCCAGTGAGTAAATAATGTTTAATTATAAGGGGAAAAGACAGAAAAGCAGGTGTGCAGATTAAATAAAATCAAATAAACTCTTGATTTATAAATAATGAAACTATACATGAAATCTCAATGCAGGGCCTCAAAGACGCTACAGCCAACGTTAAATTATTCATCAAACCCCCTGAAGATTTAAATAGGAACGCTGTAGCTGATGCAACCTTCAACCGTGTCCTAACACGAGCCCACATCAAAGCATGAAGCATGAAAGTTTTAGTGCCAGTGTATTCATCATCTCTGTGTTTCTCCTTTGGAAAAGGTGGGGGTGGATTTCAACAGGTAACTCTGAGGCCACGCAATCTACCACGGAGGAAAAAACCATCAACTGGTTTCTCAAGGACGACTGTGTGTGTGTGTGTTTGTGTGTGTGTGTGTGTGTTTTCATGAGAACTCAAAGTAATGCTGGCATGTGGTTACAAGGACCTGGTCATGTAAAGGAGGAACAGACAAAGTGCTGCTGATTATTTCTCTGTGTAATTTCACTGATGAGTAATTCCTGCATTTTCTTCACCACAGACAGTTTCTGATGTAAAACTCAGTCATTTTTATTTCAAACCCGTGGTCGCCATGACTATGACTATGCAGAAACCAGGTTTGGCAAGACAGCACCTCCTCCCTGCAGTTTCCATGGTATGCTGCCTGTGTGTGCGCAGACTTGTGCGAGGGTGGTGATTGTGGGGAAACGAAGCATCTCAGGCTCACAGTCATCAAACAGTCAAAAATTATTCAGAATTACTGCAGCATTTTAAGATGCACTCGCCTTATTGACATATACCACACCACTGCTGTTTTTAATGTCTTAATATAGTAACAAAGTTAAAGCTGCACACAGCGTTGGACGGGCCCTCGCCCCCAGCTGTCCCCGTCCCCTGCAGTGTGAGTCTTCTTTCTGTCCTGCAGGCAGGACATAACATATCTGTAGTCACTGCTTGAAAGTAGAAATCAGGCATTGAATCAAGTTCATCCATGTGCTACACATATAAAAGTAAAAAAACAACATTCACTCATGTATTTCCAAGCACAGACGATGTGACCTTTGACCCCTGTAACCTCTGCCTGTCATCCTGCCTTAATGTGTCTGTACACAGTGAGCAGGATGCTGCTCTGTGCAGCTTTCTCTGTCATGCAATCCAATGGAGAAAGCAGAGAAACCCACACCTGTTTCAGTTTGGACTGGGCCAACACAGGTATAGCTACAGACTTCCTTTAAAGTTGAAGAGTGTCACAAGACTGATCTGTAAATGTTGTAGTTACATGTTGTTGCTTTTTTTTTTTTTTTTTACTACACAAAATAGGATTTTCTTGAAGGTTTTTTTGTGCTCTTTCATGCGGCATTGGTTAGAAAGACTTGTACTTTAGACTGTGGAGGGCCCAGAGTGACAGGAGTGCCTTTTTCCCCCCCATTCAGTTCTATGGATTAAAAATCCCCAAAGTCATTTTGGTCAGCACTGTGTTCACCAGGCCTGATGTGTGTGCTAAATTTGGTGAGTTTTTGAGCATGTTTAGGGGTCAAATTAAGTCTCAAAAAGACGTAATAATAATAATAACAACACTACAGATACAATCGGGCCCTTGCCCCTGGCCTGGGCTCAGGCCCTAATAAAACGCTGACATTGTTGTAGGGAGGCCAGCAGTAAACACTGCAGCTGATACCTCTGCAATCCTGTAGTTGGTTTGAATGCAGTCTGTAGGTAGGACTGATTCACTCTGCTGCTAACAGGGAAACATGCAGGAACACTTTCAAAAACACTCTTATCTTATTCAAACAAGGACAAAGCTTTAAAATGTTGACCATTGTGTTTCTAAGTATTCAACCTACCACACTCTAATCAACAGAATAAACTTTCAGGGCTTTTGTTCTGAGACATAGTGACACAGATCGAAGTTTTTATTTTCTCCATCTGATATGAACAAGTCTATGTCCTGCATACACACTGCTGTAGTGTGTGCACACCCTGGATTTATTCTCCAGACATCTCCTGTAAGCAGCCTGGAGAGACAGGCACTCATTAAGCAAATGAAAGAGAAGTGAGGACTCTGCTTCTGAGAGCAAACGCCTGCTAATAATTAGCTCTTTAAATTTATCATTCCCCCAATTTAAAATAAATGTACAGCACACTGGGTGAATTAGTCTTACTCTGGCCCCCTGCAGCTGATAAACAGCATCGTCACATGGGGACGCCTGCCAATCAGGTTGTGAGCACAGTAATTATGACACAGGCGTGTGCACGGTACTATACTAATCTAGTAATGTCCTGTCCTCCAACACTCACTTGAAGATCCTAAAGGGCACTTCCTGTTCTCCCCTCATGATTCCTGCTCCAAACATGACTCCACCCCCTCCTTGCTGCTGATGTCACAGCCTTGTTGTCCATTCACCAAACATCCACTACTCCATCATCTGGACCATCCAGGGTTGCATGGCCCTCATCAGTAAACAGGACTGTTTGAAAATGAGTCTTCATGTATTTCTGGTCCCTGCAGCTGTTTCTGCTTGTGAGCATTGGTTAAGGGCTGAATGGGAATAAAAAGAGAGAAACTCATGGTGTAGCCTCCATCCTGTCCTGACCTCAACCCTACTGAGAACCTCTGCAGCATCAAGCAGCACATCTAAGAGGGTGATTTTTTTAAAATGTTATCATTGGGAGGTTCGTTCAATAAAAGTTGAATTATACTTGACTGGTTTGATGAGTAGAAAAATGTACTGACTGTCATTTGCATTGACCATTTAGGAAAGTCAGAGAAAAATATCATTTGCATCATAATTTGAAACGGGGTGTATGTGTGCATACTGTACGTGGGCTCACACCACAGACACTCTGAGTCGGCGGCACATAAAACTGATTGGATTTTTGTGTGCAGATTGCCAGGAAATAGAATCACCCCTTCCACGCCGCCATTACTCATCCGCTCCTCTCTTGATTCCTGTCATTGTTATTTCAGATGCGTCTGTCATTTGAGCCAGCCAGCAATCACAGTCTGTCCCGGAAGATAACATTTTCTATCAGTGTCAACAATCAGCGTCATATATGAGAATGCTTCCTCACAGACTGAAACCAAAAGCAGAGAACTCAATGTAGACGTGTGTGACAGCAGCACAGAGGAGAGCTGTAATTCACTCATAGGAACAATGGAAACAGATGGAAAAGTTGAGCAGCAAGTAAAAATTATTATTCATTTGTCAGGATCTCAGGCTTCAGACAGTATCAAAGAGAAGGATCCCTGCAGCTGGATACTCTGGTGGAGCGAGTGTGGACATTTGTATGTGGTTGTAAGAAGGAGTTTCTATGTTAACCACAAAATAAAAGATCATATGATTTACATGCATGTTTGTCCACTACTGTAAGCAAATATTAGTGCAGCGTAATGAGATAAATCTGTTGTCTAGTGGGGTATATATATATATATATATATCCATCCTCACTTGGAGAAATTCAAATGTCCAGCAGCAAATAAATTAATAAAGATGTTAAATCACACATACATAAATACATTTGCAAAAGTAATAATAATAAAATAAGAATAATAAGAAGAAGACGAAAAGTGCACCAGCAAACAAGTTCAGTTGAGTTCAGATTTGTGTGTTGTACAGTCTAATAGGTACGAAAGATTTGTTACCTCCGCCAAGGAGGTTATGTTTTTGCCGGCGTTTATCTGTCAATGGTAAATGGTGTACATTTATATAGCGCTTTCATGACCTATGCTAGGTCCCAAAGCGCTTTACAAGGCAACTCATTCACCCATTCACACACACACCAGTGGCTACCGAGCTGCCATGCAAGGCGCCAGCCACCATTGGGAGAAACTTGGGGTTCAGTGTCTTGCCCAAGGACACTTCGACATGTGGACAGGAGGAGCCAGGGATCGAACCCACAACCTTATGATTCAAAGGCGACCCACTCTACCAGCTGAGCCCTATAGAAGATTTACATGCACAGCCACAGCCGTCTGTGTTCAAGATAACTCAAAAACTTAATTTAAAATGAAATTTTCAGGATATGTTGGAAGTGGGAAAAGGAAGAACCGATTTCATTTTGGGGGTGATCTGCAACACCGTCTGGATCCAAGAATTTTTTTAAGGATTCTCCTCGCAAAGTCTCTCCTCGAAGGCGTCCATCTCGATATGCTAGCGCAAGCACAGTGCAGTTGCTCGTGCCCTCCAGTGCTTGGCGGAGGTCTGCACTCTCAGAGCACTTTTCTAGTTGAACTTGTAATGCAATAGGCCAATGACGTAGTAACTGGCCAATAGTGTAATAAAAATCCTGAACCGATAACGTACTAACTTTTGGCCAATAACGTAATAATTTATTACGTTACTGGCCTGGTAAAAGAAAAAAAACTTTGCAAATGTAATAACTGAGCTAATAACGTAATAAATCATTACGTTATTGGCCAACAGTTATTACGTTATCGGTTCAGGACTTTTATTATGTTATTGGCCTACTACATTGCAAAAAGGGCAAATTTATTTTGTTATCGGCTGTTATTACATTATTGGCTTCAACAGGTGCCATTAAATTACTGCAGATGAAGCGGATGTGAGTATACGACAGAATTAAAAGAGCATCAGTCAAACCAGTTATTAACCTAAAGCAAAAGTCTTTGTTGTTGTTGTTGAACATCAAAGGTTTCATGTCACTCCACTCACACAAATTATGGCAAGTTGCAGGTAATTTATTGTACGTCATTTTTAGAGAAGTAGTCAACCAAAGAAAACCTCGGTCGAGCAGTGACAGTCTAATCTCTGCACCCTGGCTGGGCTGTAAAAACAAACATAAGAAGCTTTTAGCAACACCATAATTTTTTGTATCCTCATTATGTTTTAATGAAATTTCAAGTGACTCAGAGAGGACCAGTGTGCACATGGCCATACGGAAATGATTTCTGAAAATGTAACTATATAAACACAAGCAGCACCACAGCACAATAACTATTTATAATCATATACGAAACTGCTTTAGATAATTATTTTGTTTTACAACAACAAACAGGACCATTTGTTGCAGCTGCACACATCAATCAGCTGGTCACACTGGATTTTACAATGACTTCTCTGAATGTTACATGTCACAGTGAGATGTTGTTGTTTAGTAATGTTGTGTTCATGTTTGTGTGCTGTGTGGGTTTTCTAGCTCCGTGGTGGAGGAGGTGTCAGTGTTTCATGTGTTAGTGTATTAGCAGTGGTCCGGACACTTTCTCGTGCACTCACTCCTTACAGAATAAAGCACGGTTTAAGCTTGTCGGATGTGATGCATGTGATTATTTATCCAGTGAGATGTTGGTCGGCCAAGAGCTCATCTACTGAAAGATGTCAGCCTTGGAGAATTTTCACACTTTGCCAATTCATCCCGCAGGCTGGACTGGACCCTCTGGTGGGCCAGATTTGAGGGATACCTCAGGGGTCTTTTCTGGCTTCCCTTATTTTAACCCTTTGTGTACATATAGCCAAACATTATATTGGTTTTCAGTGGCTATGTGGGCAACACCCCAATGAATCCCCATAAAGCCACCGATCTGTCTTGAAAACGTTTGAATGAAACCCTCTCGTTTCTTGACCATGGAAGACAACATGTCCTCGTTACGTTTAGATCAGGTGACTTCAGCAACGGTGCCGCATCACTGCTCGGTGTGGGGTTGTACAAACCGGCAAAATAATGACAATCGACTGCGTGGAGTTACCTTCCACAGGTAGGAAAAAATGTCTTGTTGTTGTTGTTGTGTTGAACAAATTTTTTATTATTTTTTTTAATGTTTGATTTAGGGCGGCACAGTGGTGCAGAGTTCTTACAACTTGCACTTGTGCCTCACAGCAAGAAGGTTCGGGGTTCGAATCTCAGCTCGGGCCTTTCTGTGTGGAGTTTGCATGTCCTCCCTGTGCATGGTGGGTTTTCTCCAGGTACTCCGGCTTCCTCCCACAGTCCAAAGACATGCTTGTTAGGTGAATTGATCAAAGTAAATTGACCGTAAGTGTGAGTGGGAGTGTGAATGGTTGTTTGTCTATATGTGAGCCTTGCGATAAGCTACCAACCTGTCCAGGGTGTACCCCGCCTCCTGCCCGATGACAGCTGGGATAGGCTCCAGCAGACCCCTGTGACCCAAGTGTGGAGTCAGCAGGTATAGAAGATGACTGACTAACTGAAATGTAATAAGCCAATTACGTAATAAAAGTCCTGAACAGATAACATAATAACTTTTGGCCAATAACGTAATGATTTATTACATTATTGGCTCATTTACAAAGTTTTTTTTCTATTACCGAGCCAATAATGTAATAAGCAGCCACATTTCAAAAAGGGCAAATTTATTACGTTATTGGCTTCAACATGGTATTTTGGCAGATTCTAAAAAAATAAATAAATAAATAAAAAGCCCTGTTATATGTGAAATGAAGTATACTATACAAAAACTTCTCTGCTGCTTTTTCATCACTTATCTTTTAAACAACATTTGCTATCATCTTCTATAGAAGTTATGAATTTCTGCCTTTCCCATAAAGAGTATGAGATCCTTCTAATTAACACACAGGTAGTATTGAAAGTAGGCACAGCCCCAGTTTATTGTCAGGGGTCCAAATCTTTCCCTCTCTCTTTTTTCTTGTCTTTAACCTTCAGTGAGGTGGTGGGGGGGCATTAGTGTCTCCAGACATGATTTAAGACAAATATGGTCTTACATATTCATCTGTAGCTTCATCGCTCCTCCCTTATCTCCCCCCGGTTCCTCCTCATTGTCCCATCCATCTCTAATTTCAGTCCTTCTTCCATCTCTGTCTCCTCTTCCTCCTCCTCCTCCTCCTCCTCCTCCTCCTCCCTGCTGCCTGTCAGCTGCCTGAGGGCAGAGCAAGAGAGTCAAAAAGTGCGATCTGAGGTTGGTGCTGAAAGGGGTAGATAAAGAGAGAGTGAGGATAGGTGGAGAATAGAAGTGGTTTCATTTGAAATGACAAAGCTCTTGTCTTTCTCCTGTCTGTGTGTGTTTGTGTGTGTGGTAAACACAAGGTGATCGCATCATTGTATAGTTAGAAACTTTTCACATGGCACTTCCCCGAACCATCTCCCTTATATAATGGCCGCTGTGGAGAAAATGAAGTCTTACTGATCCTTGTTTCATTGTTGCCTCATAATAGGTGCCGCTCATATATGAGTGGGTCAATACAGGAGGACGTTGGAAAGTCTACAGACAAAAAAAATGACACTTTCACCTTTCTTTTTCTGCCATTTTGAAACTTTACCTTCACAGGGAGCAGTACAGAGAAGACGAGGTAAGTTAGAGAGCACACAAACTGGGTGGCAAGGACATATGCTGCCCCCAGGCCCTGACACTGAGACAAGTGTAACACACACAACTACTCATGAACCCTTCAGGGAAAATAATCAGACTTAGCACACACATGCTGCTAATGCCTACGACCCGCTGATGCAGGGGGAAGGTGGGATGCGGTACAGTAGCTGCGGCGGGTTTGAGGCATAAACAACTCGGCTGTCTCACTGAAGGCAACAAACAAAACAAAAAAAAAGTAGATTAAAAAGGATTGAAACAGCAGCAGCCATCGCGATCATTTCTTGAATATCGCATGAGATAGAGTTTCGATTGTAATTTACACATCCACAAGAAGTTAGCACGTATACATTGCATCAGGCTGTCTGGGGGATAAACTTCCATTTGGGTTTAAATTTGCGGCTCAATGAGGCTTGATCCCGTGCACTTGCTTCCAACTGCATTAATGCCAATACGGTGAAACCAAAACTATTATTTCTCAGCTTCGATCCATACCGTCAGAGCACTGAGAATGGATTAGAAGATGATCTATAGCTCACAGGCAGCATGTTTTTGCACCTGAGAGATGAAGCCCATATTGCATATTGTATTGAGGGAGGATAATGGGGATAATAGAATATACATGAACTGTTAATGTGGAGACACAGAGAGACAGATTTACAGTGGCAATCATTTAAACCGAAAGCAGCAAGAATCCCGGCGCATTAAATGATTCCTTCACTGCGATGCACCCAAAACAATTTCTCGCCTGAGTAACCATACTTGCTTGTTCTGCAATCTGATTAAGCTGACTCTCGGTCAGGGAAGAGACAAGAGAGCATCTCTGTCTGCTCGCTACGCTCTCCCTCTCTCTCTTCAGACAATCCCTTCACACTCAGCTTAATAACCGTCATCTGTAACGATAATTGTAAGATTGATCTCGACATGCGTGGGGTTAATGGCTTCCATTTGTTAGATAAGTGTTTGTTCTATAAAATGGGCTCTTGAAGATGCAGAGGAAAGTTGCCGCCGCCATCAGCAGTTTCAAAACTATGAAAAAACTTTAGAAAAAACGAGTAAACAGAATAATTCCAATGCATTTATGGATTGGACATTATATAAACATTTACATAGGCACTCACGATGCACACACACACACACACAGCAGACGTCACTACTGGTGTTCAAAGATATGAATGAAATCATCAATTAGTCTCTGCATTGGTGAAAATTGCTTGAAATGATGCTGACAGCATAAATCATAACCAATTAGTCTTAATAACAGCCAGATGAGGCAATTCTGGAAATGACAAAGAGTAAAATTGTAAATGTGAGTGATTCTTTTGTGTGATGAGATCATTTAAAAAGGAAAACACTTGTTTATCAAATATGTTTGATTCGGCTTTAATTGCTGTATTTGGAAACATAGATCATATCTGTTGCTACTCATGGACCATTTTGCAAAAATCAGGCTGTATCAGTATCATCTCTGTCTTCTCTTCTCAGTGCTTGAAGGTCATAAATTGAAACACTGAGTTACTCTATATTCCATAAGGTGTTTAACATAATGTAGCGTTATGGGATGGATATTACTTCAATTTTCCAAAAAAGAAAGATTTCATAACACGGGTCATTTGACTCAAAGTTGTGATTGAAAAGTTTTCTTTCTGTTAATGCACAGCTCACTGAGAAAGTTGGATCAGCAGATGTCTTCTCATTTTACATAAAAAGAAAGATTTCTGCACCAATGAAGCAAAAAAGTTAGATGGACCGTATAAGCTGTTCTTCACAGAAGTGTTTTGTTTTGATACGCCACAGCAGGAACAACATAAAAAATAAACTTGTGATGACTAAATTCTGTTTGGCTGCTTCAGTTTCAGGATCTAGGTGTTGTGCGTGCAGGCTCATTGTTACACCGTCATGGCTGACTGGGGTACTTGAATAGAACAGAGCCATCGTTAATTATTAGCAACGCCTGTGCCTTTCTTCCTGTGACAAATTAAAATGTCTGCTGAGGAGAAAAAAGGTGTATTGTATGTCTAACAGGAAAAGGTTACTCTACCTTATCTTTTATTGGAATTTGGGTTTGAATGAGAAGATAATTCTTTCACTTGCACTTCCGTTTTGGTTTAAAATACTATGTTATTTGGTTATATTATGGCTATATTAAATTGAATTAGGATTTCTCTCATTGGTGATAAAGGGATGACTGTTTAGTGTAGCTTTCAAAGTAAAAGTCAGCTTTATTTTTGATATACAATCTGGACAAGACTGAGTTTCAAAATTAAATTACTCTCTTTTCAACATAAAAAAAATACAAGTGAGTAAGAAAATATATACATATATGTACAAATATGGGTATTTGGAAACAGCCAAAGCCAAAAGCAACCCAATATAAAATAGATAAACAAAACAACATGGCACGAGGCACACAACAGATCAACAGAGGTTGGGTGCAGGGGCCAGAGAGAGAGGATAATGTCCATATTATTAATAAATGGGGTATTAGTTCATATTTTTCAGGTCTGTCTAAAACCAACACTCACATGCTCGTATGTTTGTCAAATCAGATTAAATTAGAGTCTTCAGCAAAGTCCTCTTTGTGTTTCCAGAGCTGCAAAAGAGGAAAGATATAAAAATAATGATTTAACACTCAAAAGACTCAAACCTTGAAAGATTCACACTTGAAAAATTAAACTGCTTCATATTAGGTTCAATTCAGTTAAATTTTGTTCAAAGATTTTCACATTGCTGAGTGTGGACGTTAACTTTTTAGCACAGAAACAGAGTGATCAATAGTATTTAATAGTGATGAGGCTGTGAAGTTTGGTTAAAATGCATGTAGGATAAGCTGGGGTGTATTAAGCATCAAGTGATCAATCTGTTTGTAAAGAGGATGAAAGTGGAAAAATGGGAAAAGGAAGAATCTGTGTAACTTTGATGAGGATCAAACGGTGATGGCTCTATGTCTGGATCAGGGGATCTGAAAAACAACAGGTTTCATGGGGTGTTCCCAGTCTGTAGTTACAATGTACCAAGAGTGGTCTAAGAAAGCCCAAAATATTACTGCAGAGCTCGTCCACCCTTCATGGCAGCAGATGATCCCTGACAGACACGACAAAGAAACAAAGATTCCCCAGATCAGATTTGATCAAACATCTGTGACTTCCACAATTCAGACTAATGGAGGATCCACTGCTAACGTCTTGATACCTGATCCCACAAGACGACTCCAAGTTCTCTTTCAAAGCCCCACAAGTCCAAGCAGCAGCTGCACAACAGAACGTGAGTGGTTTTAATGTTGTGGTCGACTGATCCTGCTCGATCCTGCACGTGGGCCTGGAAGTGTTGTCTTGTGGGAAATAAGAGTGTGAAAACTTGTAAGTGTGGTGGTGGGTGGACACTTTAGACTACTCACTTTGCACTTGTCCACACAAACAACACCAAAATAAATGTTATAAAAGTAAGGTGTTATTTCTACATAATCCCACCTGAAGCTCAAGTAATCATACTTTGAGAAACGGTTTGCTGTACGACGGCAGCAGACACCAAATGCCATGTTTACTTTTCAACATTGATGCACTCGGCTCTAGTCCAATGACAGGCGGGTCGACAACTATCTAACAACTCCCACACACACACACACACACACACACTGCATCACTCTCGATCCCTTACACACACCAACACACACACAGAGCTGCACTCCAACTACCTTCTATTCTGGTGATCATAATTATTTGATGACGGGGCTTCTGGTTTCTCAACCACCCTTTTGTACACACGATCCAGCTGTGAATAATTTAACACAGAGAGCTAGAAAGGTGGGTCCCTTAAAACAGCAGGTGCACTCAAACTCTGAAGGGAAGGACACACAGACGGAGGTTTATCATCCTATCTTTATCATCCACCCACTACCTACACACAGCTCTACAGACCGGCTCTCACACTTCTATTGAGCTGTGTATCAATCCCGTCTTTAATCCATCCATCCAAACATCCTTTCATCACACCAGGAGCACACTGTCCGCGGCTTATGTCATTTCACCCCAGGTAAGGAGCTTCTTGGATGGACTGACGCTCTCTCTCTCTGCGTCCTCTTCCCACAATCAGCCACCATGGAGGAGCTCCAGAGAAAACTGAATCAGCGCTATGAAGGCACCAAGCCCAGAAAGGTGAGTTATTTATGGACCCACTATATTTGAAGTACTTTAATAAATGTGTCACACTGAGTTAGACATGTTGAGGTCATTCCAGTTATTCTCTTTGAATGTTTTTTAACTATTGCTTGGGTGGCAGATTGTTTTACATTAAAGGACACAATAGTTCTGATGTTGTCACACTGCAAACTGAGAGAGAGAGAGGATGAGACAAGACGTTAGCTTGTGTGTTGACATGCTGCAAATGTTTGCGTGCACCCCTCAAGTCTGATCAAACAGCACTTTTGTTTTCTACTCACCAATCTTCTTCTATCCTAAGCTAATGCAGATTAGACTCTGTGCTGCAAATGCACCTCTTAGAGGAGTGGGGTGATAAACATGTCGCCTCCCACTTAAAAAACTGCAGGTGAGGTTCAAGCTGGCATCGTCCTACAGCGGTCGAGTGCTGAAGCACGTGTATGAGGATGGTCAGGAGCTGGAGAGTCCGGAGGAGAAATACCCTCACAGCTTCGTCCACCGCAAAATCCCTCCCAGTCACCTGGAGATGGAGCAGCTCTGTGGGTTTGAGGATGCTCACGGGGACCAGCAGGGTGGGTATATGTCACTGTGCGGCTACTACGTCTCACTTTATATGCACGACTGCACTGGGGCTGGTGTTTGTGTGGGCTGTAGTGTATGAAATGTGGTAACCACGGAGACCAACAAGATGTGTATGTGTACTACATTTGAATGTGGTACTCCAGCTTCTATTTTTGGGGCAGTTGCATGATGCTTTTTACTTTCACTGTAAAGAAATAGATGTGCATGATTGAGACTCCTCTCTACAGTGTGTGTTTGTATTGCTGCACACATTAAAACATGCAGTGTGCTTTCAAACTTCTCACAAAGTATTGAGCAGTGTCTCTGATAGTGAACACCTGAAGGTAACGTACTTGCAGTCTCAGTTTGCACTGGGATCAGCAATAGATGTTCCTCTTCTGCAACCTCTAAATATATATTTTTATGCACTGAGCTACTGTAAAGCATGTCTTTATTTTCTCTGTTGTATTTTACAAAGTGATGATAGAGTAAAATAATATCCAGCTGATTTATAATAAAAGATGTCATTACAGTTTATTGTTGCAGTTTAGTGGTTCATCAAACTGTGACCTTGGACCAAGTGTAAAGATGAGACACTCACAGCATTGAAATTTAAAAATTTAAAAAGCTTATTTACTCAAAACATAGGTTTGTGTGTGATGAATGGAATAGTTTGACGTGTTGAAATGGTTGCCATGGTTACAATGAATAGGATAAACAGGGGGAGGAGCTAGCCTTAGTAAAGTATTGTTTTGTTGTTGTTTAACTCAGCCACTTTTAAAGCTCATAAATCAACATGTCGCCTTGTAATTATTTTTTATTTAACCTTTTGTGACCCACAAAGGTATCAACAGTTTTTGAACATGAGACAGAATCATAAGCACAGTTTTGGACGCCATTGATTATTTTCTTATTTGTGTTAAAGTCTTTGAGACAGACAGACTTAATGTGTTCACACAAGAATTTATAACTATTATGTGACCCACTGACTATCTTGACAAATGGTTTTAACTGGGCTTTTTTGAGAGGCTGATACCAGTGATTTTAACTGGATAAATCAAGAAGAACAGATTAGATCATTGTCAGGACATTATTGTGCTGTTTGCATAATGTAACCAGGACATGAGTGTGACATTTCTGGTACAAGTTCTCACTGTATCCTGACAACATGTTTTATTCTGTACACAGGTGTCTATCCTCCAACAGGGCTCATTGCCCAGAGAATAAATGTGTACCGAGGAATAGGAAGCTACAAGCCTGCTGCCGGCCAAACTGACGAAGCAGAGGGAGACAGCAAGGTAAGCAATGCAGCTGGCTGATTTTGCATTTAGTGAATTTTGATATTGATCAAAGTGAGCATTAGTGTTGATTAGATTTCTCACTAGCAGTGCCAGTTGTACCTGTCTGAATGACTCAAGCACAAAGACTTAAATCACTTGTCAGTTCAGTTGAAATGAGCAGGAACCAAAAACAGTCACTCAGTTGCTGTTAGATTGTGATGAGTGTTGATTAAAATGTCTATCAACAGATTGGCAACAGAACGGAGTCATTAACATCGTGATGATATATTATGGGAAGTATTTATGAGCGGTGAAAGTCAAGATTATGGAAGAAGAATAAAAGAAGAGGGACATGTGTAACTGACCTTTTCTCTGTGTGAAAACTGTGCGATTCAAAAATAAATTCATTGTTCTTTCCCCAACTGTACATATATGTATTATCTATTCACTGCAGCAATGCCTTCATCAGGACACTGATATATTAAAGCTGCCTGTGCGTCATCCACCACTGGTCCTGCCCTGAGCCTGAATGCCCAAACAGTGTGTCAACCACAGGTCCGGGCACTGCCTCAATTATGTTGAGATTTAAGTCTTGTGCTAATAAATTAATTAGCGCTTCAGCATAAATGTAATATTGTGAGCTCATGTCTTGCATCGACTGAAAGGGTGAAAGATTTATTCTTAGGTTTTCTCCCCACAAACTCAAGAGTTACCTCATCTAAGAAGATTTGAGTTTGTTTTTTTGTAAAAATACAGAAAATGATGAACAGATCTCAATGCAGAGATAATGTATTACCCAAGAGATGATTACATTTTGGGCAAGATCAAAGAATTATCTTATAAAGGAAACTGTTTCAACTTGATTGTGTTGCTTTTTCACCACAAGAGGGCAACAGTGTTCAGTCTGCAGCATCAGTTCAGACGGACAAACTCTCTTTACTCTTTGAGTCTTAGTCAAACAAACAGTTTAAAATCATTGGTTGTAGCTATGCCTGATAACTGTCTTTTCTTACATTTCCTCTTCACTGTATGGGTCATTTGTGCTGTTTATTACATTCAAGTGGAGATTATGGATTCAGCACCGAGAGCACTTTCCTTTCAACAAACTTACTGATGTGATGTCTTTATCAACTTAAAATCATGATCTGAATGGTAAATTACACTTGCTTGAAGGAAATCGTATTCAATTTTCATTTGCATTATTAATACATAGATAAACACTAATAACTGCATTGTGCATTGCAAGTTTACATCCGCTGAAAAGCAAGGAGACACGCCACAATAAACAATGAACACTTCCAGAATTAAGGAGCCGATGTAAAGTAAATTAATAATTAATTAGCGTCTCTTCAGAACAAAACAAGCAACCCAGTGTAAAAGTAGAAAATGAGATGAATCTTGGGTAATTAAAGCATTAGCTACATGCTGCTTGAAGAGCATTGTACAACAATTAAAGTAGAGCAGCAACAGCAACACAATTGTTTATCTGACAGTAAAAAGGCGTTGTTGCTGTGCTCCTGCAGCAGTGGCTTCATTAGTGCAGCAGGCTAAGAGGGAGGTCAGCTACGTCTCCTGCTGCTTTCATGTCAGTGTCATTCTTTTATCCTCTAAACAAAGACACGCAAGGCCCTAGTGACCAAGTTTGTATTTATCACATTTATCAGTGCAAGACAGCAATCTGGAGTTAGTTTATGCTTTCAGGGCATTATTGAAAGGACAGCGCAGTGGTCCTGTAGAGGGCCCCTACCTTACAAGGTCTAATGACTCCCTGAATGAATCATTTCAGTGTTTTCTCTGTCTGTTTTAATAGTCACAGGAATTCACTGAAAAAGTTAAATAAAATAAGATGCTTGTCTTCATTGTACTTTGTGAGTTTTTGGAAAAAACACATCCCTTTTATATTACAGTGAAAAGTTTTAAAACCGAAAATAAAGAACAGACAAAGTTTGGAAAGTCTGAAATGTCAGAGATTTGCAAAGTAGTAACTGAGTTCAGTCCTGTGCATCAGACACAGCTGCCAATCATCTCTGGTTGTTTTGTTTGAAAGGACAACGAAGTCTGGATTATACAAAGTGAGTTATGAATGAATTATTAAAAAACACTTTGAAATATCAAAGGATCCAATATTTCCAAATGCATTAATGATCAGAGGTTTCTCTCTAGATAACTCTAGATAATAATAAAAGATTTTTTTTAAGATAAATTACTTGTTTCTCATTTCACCACCATCAAAAACCCCATTAGCTCATAATTATAGACTTTATTTAGACTGGTTTGTCAACTAGCATTTTTAATTCAGGCGTTGGACATTTGCCTGTTGCCGTCTTGTCTTTTTTGAAGTCAGAAATGGCCTCGATTGGTTAAAGGGGGCAGAGCTGGAAAGCACCAAGAGGCATCTGAGGTGGTCTATGAGACCAAGCCAAGACCAAGTACCTCTCTTTAAGTCCTAATATCTACTGAATTATGAGAAGTAATGACTTTAGTTAACAACAATTACTTGAATGATGAAGCAATGCCAGTGCCCTCAACGGCCTCGAGATCCTGGCTCCAAAAAGACTCTGACCCCAAGTGACTTCAATTCAAAAATCATCATTTTCAATCATGAAATAATCAGTCAATTCATTTTTCCCACAAGTCATTCTGATGTCATTAGTTGAAGTCAGTTTTTCTTATCAGTGATCTGGTCTGGGAAAAAAAAAAAAACCCTTGTTAACATTATGACAATAGGCTTCAATAAGATGAACACTTAGGGTCATGGTTAGTTTGATTGACAGGGCTGGTGTCCAGTGAGACAAGCCCTGAACTGGAGACTTGGGTAGCGTCCTTGGGTTCAAGGGTTAGACCCGCCTCCTCACTCCTCCTCCATATCCAAATATGGTCATGTTTGGCTCCAGCCACCCAACAAGGCAACATTCAAACACCGGTCTCCTGGCCTCAAAATGCAAGTCCACAAACCAGCGAGCAACGTCATGTTAGCTTCACCCATTCTATAAACAGTGTATGGCAGGGGTCTGCAATCCTGGTCCTCGAGGGCCACTATCCTGCATGTTTTAGATGTTTCCCTCTTCCAACACACCTGATTTAACGGACCAGGATCGTTATCAGGCTTCTGCAGAGCTTGATGATGAGCTGATCATTTGAATCAGGTGTGTTGGAAGAGGGAAACGTATAGCGGCCGTCGAGGACCAGGATTGCAGACCCCTGATTTATGGTATTTCAGCCTCAAGTGGCCCTTAGTGGTATTGCACTTTTTGCTACTTCTGTATTTACTTCACACTTCACCACAGTCAGACCACAGCTACAGCTACAGCTACCGCGTGCACAGTTTGAGAGTTGGGAAATCTAACAAATATGTAACATAAGTAGAAACTAACTAAAACTTTTCAAATGTCTTCAGTCCTCAGTGCTGGACTTTGGCAAGATAATCATCTACACCAGCAATCTGCGCATCATCAGAGCACCACCACCCAAGAAGCCTGAAACATTGCGGCACCACGCGGTGCCTCCCATGGACTTGGAGGGATACCCAAAGAGCAGGGACAGGGGGAGCAGAAGGAGGGCGAGAGCTCTTTATGCACAGGAGGGGGAGCAGAAGGAGGAGAAACAGATCAGCGACACAGATACCAAGGTAATGATCCTTGGCCAAATTATTCTCAGTGGTGTGGTAGAGTTTTTATCACCCCATTTCAATTTCTTGGGATCCTCACTCTCACCATCTCCTCCTTCCTCCCTCCCACTCCCACTTTTTCTGCCTTCAGCCATCTTTTCTTCACTTTATTTTTTTTTACTTTTAAGAGAATAACTGCAGGATAGTCTGTTGGTGTCTCATTTCACAATCCCCTCTGTGTTTCCTTGTAACCGCCACCTTATTTGTACCCCTAGTCTTTTCTGTTCCTCATGACCCCCCCCCCGCTCCTCCTGCAACAACCACCAACCTATTGTCCTAGTGTTATCTGTCAACTGTGAACAGATACTGATGAGTCCACAGTTTTACTCTGTCCTTGCAGCATCTGCCTGCCACTTACCAGCCAGCAAGGATACCCAGCTCGCTATTATATCCCTCGCTCTACCTCCTTGGCTGATTACTGTTCTCTTCCCCTCGCTCCCTTCATCCTTTTCACACCTCTCTCGTTATTTTCTCATTTTCTCTGCCTCAAACAAAAAGTTCATTCTCAGCTTTTTTTTTTTTATCATTATTCGACAATCGCACGCCTCTTTGTTACTTTCTTTTCTGTACTGTCTGTCCCTTTGTTGCACCAGCTCCAAACTGGTTCATTTTTCACAGCCTTTCTTTATAGTTGCGTATGTGAACACATTTTAGACCCAATCTGGATGCTTGTTGAGCTGATCGGTAAATATAGCACTAACCCGAGGATCCTTAAACTGTCTGAAGCTGTAATTAAAAGCATCAGATTTCTTTAAAAGTCAAAGCTTGTGTGTTAGTTTGCCTTGTGAGTGTCAGCTGAGTTGACTTCCCTTGTGTCACTCCTCTTATTTTATATTGTCGATACAACAATCATGGAAACACTGTGTTTAAATTGCAATCAGGAATCTTGACAAAGCAATTTTCCAGATTGAAAATGGTCTTGCTTTCTTCACCCTACTCTCAATTTCTTATTTTATTTTTTGAAAAACATGTTTTCTGTGCCACAGTTTTTATTTATTTACAAAGCTCTCTCTGAAGCCCCCCACCGTGCACTGCTGACCTCTGCCCTTCACTTCACTTTGTGATTCTGAAAGTAAATCATAAAAGACTCAGGGCTGGATGTCATTTTCTCTGTGCTTCTGAAACACTTACTTGAAACCTCAACAACATCCTGGTCACTCTGTGAGAACCTGTTGAGGTCAGAAATGTTTTTGGTTAAATAAAAATTCATGGGGTTTGCTAAGATTTAAATGTAAGCTCACTGCACATCCTCCCGTTTACTATCCATTCCTCGTTTTGCTGATGACAAACAGGCAGCTGCTCATTATTGTAAACTTTGCAGTAATGACCAACTGGCTGTAACAAAAAAAAAAAAAAAAA
>OOFC01017175.1:40874-58757 GCA_900323345.1 Pseudochromis fuscus
GTAATGTATGTAATATATACGAAACACTCCACTTGTCAGCTTTCAGAATCAGCAGAGAATCATCTCACTAGTGCAAATGGCCGAGGAATTACGGTAAATTGGTTTATGCTAGTCACTCTATATCACTCAGTGTTAGAGGGTTAAATAATATTTTCCAAAACAGAGAGATATGGAGATTGACATGAGGCTGTTCTTTGGCAGCAAATAAGAAGCAGTGGTGAGTTTAACATTCACATTACATTTTATTGTATGAAACCATTTCTCCTAGTAGCAGGATTTATGCAACACTGTATCAAAAGTAAGTCAGCTGGATGCTTTTTATTTAGAATTGTGTTTTTTCCCTCATGTTTGTGTGCGCGCGCAAGGGGCCTTTATGGACTCATAGTGGGAGTGGCCCCCACCAAATTTAGATGTGCTCCGTCCATGACTTAGATTATTGGTTCATTCATCTCAGAATTCAAATGACTGAAGTACAAACAAAATAAAGATTGTGAAAATTTAGCTTGAATTCCTACAAACAAAATAAATCACAGTATTTGAGTAAATGTAATAGTCAGAATCAGAATCAAAGTGGCTTTAAAATTGACCATGGCACTGTCTGTTTCCACATACATAATAAAAACGAGTACTAAACTAAAAGTAATTTATGTAATTTGTTCATTTGAATTTTGATTAGCACCACATTGTATAATTCTGCTGCTGTGGTCATGCAGGTCTCCAGCAAAAGATTTTTTTTTAATCAACAAAAAGAAAAATCAAGCTCATACACTATTGACATCGACACATTATTAGATTAGCAACTACAAACAGGACTCTTTCTTCAGGTAATAAAAAGTAAAATAATAATTGAAAAAAACAATATTACAGCAACTCTTCTGACTGTTTGGGGTTGTCATCATGCTGCAGGCTGAATTTTGGACCAACCAAGTTAAGAAGTTAAGAAATAAGTGCCTAAAACTTTTATGTTAGCAAGTAATTTCACAGCCATTAGTTGATTAAAAAAAAATCGAGACAGTGTGGGTTTTAATGTGCAGGTGCAAAGAGGGGAGAGGAGCATGCAGAGTGTCCTGACTCCAAAGGGCAGGTTTTACCATTTAATTTTTAAAAAGCTAGACAGTAAAACGTCTCCCCTAAGCAAACACAGTAAAATTCAGTGTGCATCCCTGCTGCAGTCTGAAACAAATGCAAACATTTCATCACACACTGAATATTTATCACTCAAAATAAAAATCAATTTCCAGTTTTAAACCACCTCCCAAGTGGCTGGTGGAATTTGGAAACTTGCAAGCAAATGTTTATCCAACAGGAAACTGGAATTAATTTCTCTCTCAGTATGTAAACAATGTTATGAAGTGCATCGTGCTCCATTTTTGTTTCTCTCTATTTCCTTTTGTGTATAAACTACCATGTGTAAACACCACTGGCTTAAACTCACTCACAAATGTCTGTGTTTAAATTAAATTTACCAATTATAACACTGAAGTCTCAAGAGACAACTGGAGACTCCTGAATTCCTCTGGACACCTGTACTGATAATGACTTGATGATTTAAATTTAGTATAATTTGTGGAGTAGTCTAAGCTTACAAAGAGGATTTTTTCACCTGCATATTTGTTATGTCAGAGACGTGTCCGAGGGTAGAGGGCTATTTATCTCATAAATGGTAATATACTTTTATTTGGTAAAATAGGCTCTGCTTCTGAAGGTGCTCCCTGGTGAATGTAAGCAGCGGTGTGTGATTCAGCTTGGAGTGCAGCAATCTGCACAGTGCTGTTCAGTACAGAGCCCAAAAGACACATAACAATGAGATATGGGATATACAAAATGCACAAGGTGCGAGATATGATCGCTAAGTGTGGTAATAAGAACAGGAGCAGGTGCACTGGTGGAGAGAGAAATCCGTCAGAACCGTCAGTGTGCAACAAAGCAGCAGCAGAGAATCACCAGCAGGGGTGTGGTACGTGGGAGACTGAAAACTGGTGATGAAGGCAAGTTCATCGTCTCCTCTTTGTTGAAAAGTGAATGTCGCTTGTGTTCGGTCTGCTGCTGATCACCTGGAGGTGTGTGACTGCAGAGCTTTTTCAGAGTCACTTTGATGCCTCATTGGTAATCATCTCAGAAACTCCCTCACAGAGTGGATTTTACATTTGTTTTATTAACTCTCTGCCTGTTATATGAGCTCCCACCGCCATCTGTCTCACACAATGTGAACATGAAGGTTGTTATTTCTTAGCAGATGTGACTAATGGTTGATTTTTTTCCTTCCTTGTCAGTTACCTCTGAGATACAATATCTCTGCCTGTATCACTGATATTTTTTGCTGATTATAGTTGTTACATTATATTTACACAATTTAATCTCTTGCTTTGATGACTTTAATTTGTTACAGCGTACACTCGTGCCCTCAGGAAAGGAAACAATGGAAACAATAAACAACTGTTTCAGTGTAAAACTGCTGCTTTTACCACAGAAACTATTTCACAATCTCTGTTGCACATTCATTTGTTTTGTTGTTGTTGTTGTTCAGTACAAATTTCCATATCCTGTAAAAACATAATGCATGTTGCTCTCTCCTCCACTCCTCTCCCTGACCTGCTTTCCCTTCTTCTTCAAACATAAAGGTAAAAGCCTTAATGTCACTGCAGTTGGGAGGCGAATCCGAAGCACGCTGCTGTTTCTGGCTTTCACTCTGCAAGAAGTGTTGCTGCATTGTGTGTTCCTCACAATTTATGTGCAATTATTGTGGTTGGAAGTGTGTAACACACCAGAAGTGGGATCCAGTGGCTTACTACTGTGAGGAAAGATACAATTCATGGCTCCTTCCTGGGCACAAGATTTGCTTTTTCAAATATCTTTTATGCATAACACAGAAATTCCTCTATTTCTAAATGGAACATTTTCTGCTTGTAGATATGGTAATGCATCTATTATAGTTCTCTTACAAATTGAAGCTATTTTGTGTCAAATCAATAGAAAAAATATATCAAAACCAGCCTCAATTAAAGTATTCATATCATCAGAATGTATCCTATGTGCTCAAATGCTTTATTAATGAGCGCACGCATCCATATTTAGCTGAGGGCAGGGCAGTATTGCAAAAATAATCTACATGCAGCTTATTTAAATAATATTTCATGGAGTATAAATGATTTCTGGAGTTAATACCAGCAGGTAATAGTTTTTCAGACCCCCTCGGTGTACTACATGTAAAATATGAACCTCTGGCCTCTAACAAGCCGACACAATAGGCTGAAAAATTACCTTCTCCCTCAGTTAATCAAGCCACTTCACAGAGACAGTAGGCCAACAGGGTCAGTGTAAACAAGGGTTCAGTGTCACAATCAATTAATTGTGGCAGGGGCTATAGGCTATTAAAAATGGTGGTAATGTATGAGTGATAGGTCAGACAAAGACAGCGGTGAGGTCATTTATTCCACTATTCATATCATCCTAGTACAATTTAATATATATTGAAAAAAAGTGAAGCTGAAGAAAGCAAAGAATATCAGATATACAATACACTTACTTTTACTTTTCACCAGAACTTGACCCACAATGTTCAAAAACTTTGTCCAGATCTGAGTTTAAACAAAATATTTCAGCTCCAAGTATTTGTTTCTGTTGTTTTTGCTCTACTCATGGTTCAAAAGTAAACTGAGCAAAGCAGGATTTGGAGCCAGATCATTTACACAACAAACAAAAGTAGAATTATGTAGCTGATGTTATTATTCGACCCACTGAACACAAATACATTCATTTGTATATTAGTACAACATTTTCTATTCAAAAAGTTTTGCATATTTGTTAAAAAATTATTATAGTGAAAACAAGACAAAGTATTTTCTTTTTCTGAGCAACAAACAGACAAAAACATAGTTAATATGTTTTAATGTAATAATAAAATACATCTTTAATGGTCATTATCTGTGGTTGGTGGGTGAGGGCATGAGGAAGAGGTTGGACGTTCTTCATCTGTGGAGGAGACGTGAAACTGGGAGTGGATGAGAAGAGAAACCATAACAGAGAAGAAGTGTGCTGAGCTGATGGGAGCTACAATGGTTGCTGCTTAACCAGAGCCTGCTAATTAAGAGTAGCATCAACCAACAGTAGTCTCAGTAAAGTTACTTGTGTGGATTGTACATAAAGTAAAGAACACCTGACACTCCATTCAAGGTTGGACAGATCCACAGTGAAAGCTGCATGGATGCTCTGGTGATGTTGGACTGACTGCTCATCAGAGACCAGAAGTACTTTTGGATGCCAGTGACGGCCTAATGAACTTTTATTGTTAACTTTTTCTACTTTCTTACAAATTAATGTTTTTTTTTAAAATCTTTTTAAAAATCTGTCGACATCAGCACCAGACTAAAACATGAAAAATCCATAATATCTTTTCAAAATAAAAAGAGAAAAATGTTAAATGTTAAATGAGTCTCTCTCCCTTCTTGCATGAAGATGAGGCACAAGCTGCATTTCATTCATAAAATACAGATGGGGATGTGTTTGAGCTTCACCTGTCAGACTGCAGTGTTTCTCTGAATTGATCTCAGCTGCAGAATGTAACAGGTCTATTTTTTGAAGAAGCATTGTACTGGAACCAGGACTTTCTTTTTAATTTCCTCTGTTTGATGAGTAAAATTGATCATATTTCAGTTCAGGCTTGAGGCGGGATCAGCACAGAGCAGTTTTAAGTGTTTCTCTGTTTTGCTGTTGATACAAACTCAGCCCCTTCCTGTATTGGTTTTAAATTAAAAGCCCTCTAGTGTTCTGGCGGACAGAGTTTTATGATGAAACACTTGCAGGCACACCACATGCGACAACAGCTGCTTAACAGCTGTTAGCACGTGTGTTTATACTCCTCACCTTGTCTGAACTCACTACATTTTCTAATGGCCAAAGGAGAAGTTATATAGTGTGTTGAATATACCAGTTAATGGTTAGTTGTGTTGGGTGCTTTGGTGTTAAATGTGTTTCTGCTTAAAACTGATGAGAGTGAAGACAATGTAAGGGAATATAAGTACTTACAAGTATACTGTATGTCCATAGATTGTTACTCCAGCCTGAAACCATACATACCCAACAAGATGTAGAGCTATTGTTATTTTTCAAGACTCCAACTGAACCATGAGGAAGGATGTGAGCCTCTAAATTAGGTATATTTTTATAACTTTTACCCATAAAACAATTACTAAAAATAGCCATAAATATAACTGTGAGACGGTGCATCAACCAGGCCAGTGCAACAGAATAATCACCATAATCCCACCACAACAGCCTCCACAGATCCGTCCAAGCTGCTCAGAAGGTGCTCATCTTTGAAGAGCTGGAGTCCCATCAGCAAGGGAGATAGGGTGAGGCATCAATTTACACTCTTTTGGGCTGCTCTCCAACCTGTCTGGGATTGAGACAGTGTGAGGAAGACTGATAGAAACACAGGGACGGAGAGATGCTGTGATGGTGGAAGCAGCTGTAGCAGTAGATTACATTATGAGAGAGAGGCTGATGGATACAGAGGGACGCCTAGTTTGGAATGACAATGGGTGTTGTAAAAATAGTTTTTGAGAGCTGTTGGGGGCACAAGTGTGTGGTGGTTGTGTGTGTGTGTGTGTGTTACCCAGAGTGCAACATTTTCACAGCTTTGAGACTTCTTTTTTTTTTTAACAATACTCTTTTTATTGCTCATAAATGTGGCTTTATAACCCATTGTATCACCCACTAGATGCTTGTAGGTGTGTGTGTGTGTATGTGATGACTAATTAAACCAAGGTAGGAAATCATATATTGGCAGATATGTAAAGATTTTATGCTGTGTGCATGTGTGTGTAACTGACATGGGTGACCAGTGATTCTGCTTGTGTGTAGGTTGAGAGACACACTAGTAAATACACAGCTTTACCTGAAGTAACCTATACAACCAGGCTATATTTTTACTATATTGTACTCGGTGTTGTGCCTGAACGAGATCATATTTTGGGTGAACTGAACGTCCTGTATTTCTGCCTGACGAACGTTACTGTGAGCGCGCTCATTCTGGCGTCTGTGAACGCGCTCTCTCACAGTTTAACTTTGTTTAAGAGAGGCCAGATTTACATAGAGACTTTCAGGCGATATCCCGACTAAAGCACACCGTAAACGGGCCTTAATATGTCGGGGGAAACACCCAATCTGGCAACAGCAGGCATAGATATATACAAACACATGTATATATCTATGACAGCAGCCACCACAGAGTCGCACCGCCGCATGCGTCATCAAAATGCGAAGCATCGCGGCAAAAACAAATGGAAATCAACAGCGCTCTGCCTCCATGATTAATACTTCATCTTCGTGTGATTACTTGAAAGAATTGTATGAAAAGGTCAGTGATGATGCAGGTGGGAAAAATCTTACCTTTTTTGTGTAAACTTTGCCCGCCGGCTTTCAAAAAGCAATTCCATAAATCAACAACGTCAACAGCAAACCTGAGCCGGCACATTGAACTTGAGCACCAGGGATTCAGCCTTTGAATCAGCGAGCCTTGCAAGGTATGTGCTAGTGACTAAAAAATCAAGAAGTGTTTCCAGTTCTGGAAAATTAATGAAATAGAGAAACATTTGCACTGTAAGGACTACTGTCCTGTTTTTGTTTTAATAATTACTCATTAAAAAAAAAAAAAATCATTCAAGCAGCAGGTTTTTCCTGATGTGTTTGAGAATAAACTGTAGGAGTGGAAGCTGCAGCTGCTGCTAGTGTGGACTGAATGGGTGGACACAATGGGGAAATGCCAGTAATCTGAGGGTAATAGCTCTCAGCAACATATTGGAAAAAAAGAACTATGAACTAGTTCATTTTTGTAACTGAATTTAGTTCAAAATTTTGAAATATGAACTAACTGAACTACTTCATTTTAAATTGTTGAACTGAACTTTGAACTAGTTCATGTAGAAAATGAACTTTCCCAACACTGGTTGTACTGCATGTAAGCAGTGCGAGCTGTCCATTGCCATCCATGTACGTTTTGGTAACATATGAGTATTGGCATGGGATGGGATTTGCCAGATTGTGTGGCATAATCAGATATTACTAATCTCAAAGTTGAACCGATTGAAAGCTTTGAAGGTTTCAGCTAGTCTGGAGGAAGTTTTGATATATTTCTCTGTTGATTTTTTTTTTCTCTTCTGGCATTTTCTTGACACAAAGCAATATTTTTTTAACTGCATTTACAGACCCATAGTATCACTGATCTCACAAACTCCCCTCCAAGCAGGTAGTCTTTTTGACAAGCTGGGGTGTTGTTACCCAGCAGTTTCAGCAGGGAGATATTTAACCCCTCCTACATGCTATTTGCTGACAGTCTGATGTGTCTAAAACTAATCATCTTTGACTGTGAGCAATTAGTCTGCGATGGAAAGGCCTCATCGAGGGGGTTGCTCTGCTAGAACAGAGACAAACAGATTAAGCAAATAAGGGCTCAATTTCACTTAAATTCCTCCCAGTCTTTAACTTCAGGAAAACTAATCTGTGTGCCTGCCAGTGCTTTTGATCCCTTGGCCTGCTTCTTTCTCCGCTCGCTCCTTTAGTGCCACCGCTAAGTGATTTATTTGCTGCTAATTTGTTGGCATTTTACACACAGATGGAGGTGGTGCGTCTTGTGCTCTTTTTTAGTTGACTTCTGCCTCATATCTATTAACAGTGAAGGAGACTGACGAGTGACAAAGTGCGCCATTAAAGGCTGGTAGCGACCGATTGTGCAAGTTAATTTTCCACTTGTGTGATATTAGATGGGTAAAGTCGCTTTGGACTGTAGTCTCTGAAAGCAGTTATGTTGTTTCCTTGGGTGTTTGTGGGTGGCACTACATATTAACCTTTCATTTCTTAAAAAAAACACTTACAGAAAGACAGAGGTTTCTCTCTCTCTCTCTGCAGGTTTTTGTTTTTTCTGTGATGTAGCCATTTTTACTCTGGTCTTCATTTTTTTCCCCTTCTCTTGTCAATTGGTCCAATTGAATTGATCTGAAGTGAATTTTCTAGCTGGCCAACTTTATAGCCTGCAGACTGCTTTAGAGGACATCCTTGATAGAATAAAGAGAATTTAAAGCAGAAGTGACAGTGACTTGTTTACACTGAAGAACCACTAGTTATCCCAGAGACAGCTGACTTCATTATCTAACAACTCCTTTGGGAGGTAATGAAATAGGGTGTGAATCATGGTGTGTGTGAGAGGAAAAATCGAGCTCTGCTGTACTCATGGGGACCAAAGCTCAGATTGGAAGATGGGGAAATATATTCCAGATTGAGGACACAAACTTTGATGCTGCTAACTTTGTTGTGGCATGATGTGATGTGATGTTTAGTATCCATCGTTTGTGGTAATTACTCCAGTGTACATCAATTATTGTTAAACTGTATTCACACCAAACACAGGGCAAATTTTTTGCCTCCATAGAGCTGTGGTGATTTTTTGTTAACTGTCAATAGGTGTACTCCTTCTGGAAACCATGATGACTGCTTCATCCGCCATCAACAATGAATGAGATTGTAAATGTTGCTGCCTTTAATTTGTTGTGGAAATCCCAGAAGTTGTGAACAGCCGTCTCCTCCTTGGTTTTAAACATAGACTCAAAGCCATGTCATATACAGTGATGATAAGCTCGTCCATTGCTGCTCCTCGGTGATGGTGGCGAATCTCTATGTCGATTGGTTTGGGATCCCTTCAGGGGTTAAAACTTTTTCAACTTGCGTGGATTCACATCTATTCAAGTTGCCTCAAGCAAATTCTGCTCACTTCTTTACATCCACTCATTATGTACTAACAGCCTATTATTGTTTTACATGATTGGCATTGAATATTTGTGTTTTCAGTATTTCATTATTAAAGTATGGATGGAAGTGGAAAACTGGAAACACTGCACATCTATTTATACTGGGAACTGGGAGCTGATACAATTATTATTACTTCACAGTGCTACCAGGTAATATAGATGAAAACTATTTAACACTCTCCAAGTAATTGATGTTAGACAGTACTGTAGGCTATTGCAATGGCATACATACTGCATGTACCCTGGCATCATGTTGGGATGTTATTAGGGTATAAAAAACAAAACCCCTTCATATCAGAAGTGAAAATTAAGACAAAGCATAAACTTTTAGAAAAAAAATTAACATTAACCATATTTCCATTAGGAAGAATAACACATCATTCATTTTTTATTTGGCGTTTGTTCTAGGCGGTACTTCACATCCACATTAAAACATTAAACACTTTCTCTGGCAGGGCTTTCCACAGATATCCTCCATGAAATAAAGACCACCAGAAGGAAAATATAGAAATGTACAGTATTTAGGGCATTTTAAAATTTAACACTATTTGAATATGCAAACATTTGACTGTCAAAGAGCAGATATGCTTTATCACGTATAAATGATTAAAATAAATTGATGATGGCATGAGATAGATTCAGCTCTGTAGAAAACAATTGATAAAGTTTGCTTAACATTCATTTCCATTAGTTCTGACTGGACAAAATAAACAAAACACCTGTTTATGTTGATTTTATCCTTCATTAAGACATGGCTTTTATATCGGAGAAATTAGTATAAGCTAGCTGTACATAAATAATCTGGTACCTGAGTGTATATAACTGCTTGTAAAATGTTACACCCAGGCTTTGTTAATTGTTTATGTGCCCACACAGTTAAAAAACAAACAAACAAACAAGCATGCTTTGGTTGACGGTACATTCTTTATCTTTCTCAGGACAAATATAAAGTGTGTACACTTTCTGTTTTATCTGAGACACTGCCTACCGCAAGACTTTTTGGTCAACTCGGGTTTGAGATTCATGTGGAGTTTTAAGTGTGAAATTGTGTATTATGAAAATTATACATAGCTCAAGGCTCAGTGTGTGATACGATTGGGAAAATTAAGTTGCCAAGTTAGTAATCTGTTTTATATACTTCAAAGAAGGGAGATGGAGGAAGGAGGAGGAGGCAGACGGGGAGAGAGAGGGAGAGCGATATCGGCTGAAATGCAGCGCAGCTTTCACTGTTTGGGAGGGTTCAGAAATGGACTTCTTGTCTGGAGATCTGGAGCCGCTGTGCTGACTCTGCCGTCTCCCTTTTGTAAGTTTACCTCCAGCTAGCAGTGAACTCGCGAGGTGAGCTGAAGAGACAGCAGGAGGGACTTGAGAGAGTGGAAGACTTACTTCTGAGGACAGAGCTGGTTTGGGATTTAAGTAGAGAGTCAACTATTGACAGAAGTGACTGTTTCAACATTTTGTGGGTAATATGCACATTACACTTTAGGAAGCTGGCACCATGTATTCTGCCTCCATTAACGTCTGGGAAATGGTTGCAAATAAGGCAGATGACATGCAAATATCATGAGACCTTAACAGCCTATGAAATCTACAATATTTTCAGTATTTGGGTTTTCAAATTATTATTTTCTTTATGAACTTTGAAGTGGTAGACCTGTAATAACTCCTTGTTCTTCTTCTTCTGGCTTTTCCCTTCAGGGGTCGCCACAGCGAATCGTCTGCCTCCATCTAACCCTGTCCTCTGTATCTTCTTCTCTCACGCCAACTACCTTCATGTCCTCATTCACTACATCCATAAACCTCCCCTGTGGTTTTCCTCCAGGCCTCCTGCCTCGCAGTTCAAAACTCAGCATCCTCCTTCCGATATATTCACCATCCCTCCTCTGTACATGTCCAAATCATCTCCGTCTGGCCTCTGTGGCTTTATCTCCCAAACATCTAACATGTGCTGTCCCTCTGATGTAGTCATTGCTGATCCTATCTAACCTGGTCACTCCCAAACAGAACCTCAACATCTTCCTCTCTGCTAGCTCTGCCTCCTGTCTGAAGTGAAATAACTCCAGTATGTATTAATCTGATAGAATATGGAAACCAGATTCTGCAAAGAAAGCAATTTATGTTTTTTTCTATTATGAGCTGGAGCTAACCCTTTTCCTTCAAGCATGCTAAGGGTCGTCCATTAAACCACTACTTAATCCAGCTGTTCTCAGAGGAGGGTCAGGAGACACTGACCCAGGAGTCCCACCATGACCTGACTGAGATGGGTTGTGTGATGAGTTCAAGAAGAGAAATAACATTTAAAACAGAAATAGCACATAACTGCTACTAAAGAAAAGTTGCTATCATTTATAAGAAAAATCATGCAAAAAAAAATAAAGATCCTCAGCTTTCCAATTTTCTTTGTCCTCATAAAGAAACCAATGAAGTGATTATGACAGGTTAACGACAGCGTCAGAGGTATGTTTCAGCTATGTCCTGGTGGGGGGCTAAATAGTTTGAGACCCTGTGACATTCACAGACTATATATGGAAGTGGACTCAGCAACTGGGTCTAAAAAATGAGCCCAATGCAGAAGTGCAAATAAATGCAATACTTCCAATGGTCTCTACTGGTTTTCATTGACTTCTATACAAAAATGGGCATTTACAATCACAAAAGTCTTCTCATTAATGATCTGATGGTGGATCTGAAAAGAAACCTTCATAATTAAATAGATGTTAAGCTTCAGAAAGAGGAACATTTAGAGGTGTGGTTAATTCCTCCCTTCATATCCAAATATGGTCACTTCTGGCTCCAAAAAAACCAACATGGTGGCATTCAAAGGCTGAACTCCTGGTCAGTGTTCATTTCACTGATGAAGACTATGATGAAAAATATTCATCAACGAAGCATTTTCACAGACGAAACCTAAATAAAAACTACAAACTACAGACGAAGACTGTGATGAAACATAACTGACACTTTTGAACAAACACAAGATAAAAATGTTAGAGAGGGATGAATAGTTCGTCCTCTAACATTTCCATCCTGTTTAGTTTTTATTTAGTTTTGAATGAAATGAACACTGCTCCTGGTTTTGTCCGCAAACCAATGGGTGATGTCATGTTAGCCTCACCCCTTTTCTTTATATAGTCTATGGACATAAACACAGTATTTTGTGGTTGGTTCTGATTGGCCTGTGGACATTTTGCCACTGGATCTGCCATTGGACTTAAATTAGACTTCATTTGTTGCAAGTTTTGTAATCAGGAAAGCAGGGTTAGTTATCTTGTAGGTAGTTATCTTGTTCTTTGTGCCGGTTTGGAAATATCCTCACCTCATTCACACCACTTGGCCCAGGACCAGCATGTGGCAGCACACCCGGTGCTGTGCAGCTCTGTGTGGGCTTGCTTGGGGCAATTTTAGCCTAATGCCGTTCCTTTTAGGGCATACACGACTCTTGAACATTGTTAGACAAACTGGTGCTCCTTCAGGTGGAGACACTGTGCTTTGCTGTGCACATGAATTTGCAGTCAACAGCAAAATCAAGCTGAAATGTGCCTATTGTGCCTCTTTAAGATTTAAGCAAGAGGTCTTTGAAAATGGGTTTTCTAAAAATAGAACTTTTTGTCAGTGGTGATAAAAGGAGCAATCGTCCATTAGGGGACTAGAACACAGTGTTCCCACGTAATGATTTGGGTTTTACAATCACTTTTCTTCTTCGGGGGTGTATATAAATGCAGGGAGAGGTAGAATAATATGTTTAACGTGTGACTCATTAAGTGTGTTATATTTTATAAAAGGCTGCCAGGGAGACCCTCACACAGACAGGATGTTTTCAGATTGTGGTTTTCAACAGACAAATGACACCACATGTGAAGAGGTTTATTTGCAGATCTCTGCATCTTTAACATGTTTACACATATTGGCCAATTTCTTTTTGCACCTGTTGATTTTTCATGTAATCTATATTCCATCAGTGCTGAGGGCTCTTAGGTCCGTGGTTATCACACTGCTATGAACGCCGAGCAACAGAATGACACACATATATATATAATGTCCCTCCTTTGCCCTGTTTCTCCTGGGAGATGGGAAGAAATCACTTTATGGCTAGATGGGAAATTTATATATCTCAGCTGGTTGTATCGTCTCCAGTTTATTGACCAAATAAAAACAGAGGATTCCCGTCATAAGCTGTTGTCGTGCACAGCGCCGGTCTTTGCTTAAATGACTATTTCTGCTCATTTAAACAAAACAGACAGAAGATTGATTTGCTTTTAACCTCGTTATGACGAATGGAGATTTGCACCGTTCCCCACAGAATCTATCACTTTTTGCCACAGACCTTGAGTATATTTGTATTGCGAGAACAATAGCACAGATGATTAACTGCTGTGAGTAGTGGGAGGAAGCCAGCAATTGCTAGGTGCCACACAAACAGGTATCATTTAACAGCACATATTGATGCTGTGAAAATTAGAAGGAGCATGTATTTTTAAGAGCTACAGTATGATGCCAATTATGTTTCAGATTCCTTTTCTTGTGGGGAACCAAATCAAATGGTCCTTTTAGTTTTTCATTTTTAAGTATTTTCCTGTCTCTGTGTCCTCTTTCATTTGCAACTGTATTTTTCACCAATGAACATATTACCCAGTGTCTGCAGGGATGCAAGCGACTGTAATTTGCCAGTACATCTCGGTTGACCAGGTTCCTATTTCCTGTCTCCACTGCACGAAGCGAGTGACAGTGCAGAGGATCGAGGAAACACACAGGTGATTAACAAAAAGATTGTCGAGTCGTGGAGAGAATATAGTGGGGTGTGTGTTTGTGTGCGACTATTAGCTGTGCGCATACCCGTGATATGCATGGCAATGTCCCTGTGTGTGTGCGCGTGCATTTTTGCACATGCTTAAATGCTCACGCAATTTTCTATTAGTGCAGCTGCAGCAGCTCATCCATATGTCTCCATAAGTGAAAGCTGTTTGTAGTGTGGAAAGATGGGGGAGGAGATTAAGGTAATCACAACTCTTTGCTCTTGAAAGGTACTTGGTAGGCTGTATCTTAATTAAACCCTGAATGAAATCACTGAGTGTATTAATTAGGGGTGTATTTTTATGAGATAATGAAGAATGGCAAAAGGAAAATCTTCTGAAAGCTTGTTGCATTTGGATTGGTATTAAAAATTTGTTTTCATGTTTATTAGACGGCTTAAAGGTCTGTATATAGCTGGATGAATCAAATGGACCCTCAGGACACTAATAAGAAGAGGTGACTTTAACTAATGACATCAGGATGACTTTTATTTGATTGATGTTAATTTTTTATATACAGTCTATGGTAGTGTCCTTATTTGTGGATCAAAACAAAGACACCAGCCTGGCAGCTTTCTGGTGTAGAACAAGGTTAAAAAAAAAAGAAAAGAAAATACCGTATTTTCCGGACTATAAGCCGCTACTTTTTTCCGACGCTTTGAACTTAAACACCAGTGTGGCTCATGTATCAGCAGCACAAAGCTCATTGGCTTTTTACAAGCTAGCAAGCTCCGCGCCGCCGATACATTTAGCCTCGTCACATCAGACCCGGTCAGAGTGGACCACATGAAACTGTTCGAATAAATTCAATAGTGACAGGTGCGCTCAATACGCCGGAAAATACGGTAATCTGGTTTGCATCATTCTTTGCCTCTTTGGTTCATTTAAAGCTTCAACGAGTGTCGCCAAGTTTCTTTCTCCGTCAGTTTGATTGTGGTCTTCGTTGTTCTATAGCCATTAATCAAACTTCAAATATTTTTTTCTTCCATTTCAGTTTCCAGTGTGCTTGTCAGTTTACCATTAGTTCAGCGACAGCGACATCATTACCTGCTAGTGTTAGTGGCAGATATAGACGTGGTTGAAACAGACTTGGTGAAAGATAACGGTAATAACAGGAACGTGAACATGAATCGATGAGGCTGAAATCATGTCATCAAAACCCAACTGCTGGATTACATGTGTACATTGTGCACAGACACCAACTCCAGCACTGAAAAAGAAAATGACTACATAGAGAGGTAATTACAAATTGTAAATATTGTACATTGAACAGCTTTGGCTGAAAAAATGTTAAAATTGTATCAAAACCACCATCATATGCTTTCATGCATCCAGGTTATTTCTAATTAAATCAGAATATACAAGCAATCTCTTTTCTTTTCTTTTTTTTTTTGCACAAAGTGTCCAGTTACTTCCTCAGCATTTTCATTTCACCACAGGAAGATATTGTATCAATGATATAAGTTTCTCCTACTTGTTCTAAAAGTATTGGGATTAGGCCACTACATCAGAGACAATGAGACAAGTGAACCTCAAGAATTGACTACAGTGTGTACAAGTTTGGGTCAGTTGATTGTGCACTTTTTTTTTATTATTATACTTGCAGTTCCCTGTACAATAAAGAAGGAACTCATTGCACATCCCCCTGGGAGCAAACAGCCTTTGAGAACATTTACAGTTGAACACTGGCAGTTCATGGGGTCTTGCCATGGTAAAACTGCTGGAAAAGGAAAATGTCAAATAAAAATAAAATATCACTTCGGGACTCTGTAGATTGCGTGCTGCTTACGTCGGTAAAAAAAAGTACTCTTATAAGTTTGAAGAAAGTTCAGGGCGCCTTGTTTTTTTATTTATTTATTTTTTTAAAAATCAATTTCTCCTCTTTCTGTTTGGCAGAATGTACATTACAGTATATGGCAGCTCTGCACTGTGGAGTCTCAGAGCTGGATCTGTGGTCTGGGGACTCCTCTCTCTCTTATTCCGTTGGCTTTGCTGGAGATAAAGCCACAATCGATCAACTACCCATCCTGCAGCTCTCCCCCACCCCTCGCTGATTTTTGACCTATACTGCTCAAGTATGCTGGAGACTGCACTCAACTTCTGTCTTTGTCTCTCTCTCAGTCCCAACTTTCCTTTCTTCCTCTCTCTTTTCTCCCCACAAACTCTTTAATGCATCATTTATTTGTTCCATTAGCCATCAGACAGCAACACAAAGACACTGGTTATTGTGAGAGCGGATCTCAGAGGTCAGCTCAGAACTGAACGCCATGTTCTCCAGTGTTTGCAAATTCTCACAAGGTGCAGCAGATTGCCGAATTCACTGGAAGATTTTCTCAATAACCGAAAATATCCAGACTACATGATGAATATGATGAAACATACAGAAGATGTGCTATAACAGGGGTCGGCAACCTGCGGCTCTGGAGCTGCACGCGTCATTGGAAAATAAAGATACCGTATTTTCTGGACTATAAGCCGCTATTTTTTTTCCAACGCTTTGAACTCTGCAGCTTAAACACGAAGCTCATTAGTTTTTTACAAGCTAGCAAGCTCCGTGCCGCCGATACATTTAGCCTCGTCACATCAGACCCGGTCAGACTGTACCACATGAAACTGTTCGAATAAAGTCAATAGCGGCTTATAGACAGGTGCGCTCAATAGTCCGGAAAATACGGTATATTTAAGCTAAATTTATTTTGTTTCGTTTAGTTTTTCAATGTCATTATAAACTTGAAGATTAGGGTCCTCGTGTAACATTGAAACAAAATGTTTTTATTTTCTGTTTTTCTGTTTTTATTTTTTGACGCTCAAATTATGCGTCACAACCGGCGACATCGGCGACACCTGCCAGCAACAACAGCATAAAATCCGGGTTGACTGTGCTTCAGCGAACTGCACTTTTATAAAGCGCGGCAGCAAAATTACACAACAACAGCCTGTAATGTTTCCTTCTTTTGCCGAGTTAACTTTCACTTTCTCGCAGCATCCTGTGCTCACCGTGGCTGCACAACAGAACTACAAAACTAAATCCCCGCTTCCTCATCCGTCTCGCAGGGATTACCCACAAGCCACCTTCTTAAAGGCACAGGCTTGTAACGTAGGTAAAGTGAACGAGACGTGGGATGCTGGGTGGAAGTTTTGGTGTTCACAGTGCTAACTAGCAGCGGGTGGCGTATCTGCTAGCTCGTAACTCAGATTTTTCTGTCAAGTCAGAGCCAAATATTGATCCTGCGATGCCTTGTATCCTGGAAAACTCGTTAATAGGGGCAATCGTATGTCAAGATACCGTCTTCAAACTGTTTATGATGCATGCAGAAAAGAAATAATTTTTGTTGTACCACTTCATTGATTTCATGAATCCCACACTAAAGTTTTTTTTAATACATAGAATTAAGATTAAAATATATATATGCATGTTATCTGCATTTTATATGTCAAAAGGGCTTTGCGGCTCTCTGTGTTTTCTTTTCTGTGGGAAATGCGACCAACTGGCTCTTTGAGTGTCTAAGGTGCCGACCCCTGTGCTATGAGCTTGGTAGAAGGCAAAGAAATAAAAGTACCGTATTTTCCGGACTATAAGCTGCTACTTTTTTCCGACACTAAAAACTTAAACACCGGTGTGGCTCATGTATCGGCGGCACGAAGCTCGTTGGCTTTTTACAAGCTAGCAAGCTCCATGCCGCCAATACATTTAGCCTCGTCACATCAGACATGAAACTGTTTGAATAAATTCAATAGCGGCTTATAGACAGGTGCACTCAATAGTCCGGAAAATACGGTAATAACTATACATGCTTTGTAACCGTTGTGACTGATGTGTGCTTTGATAGCTACATGCATTTTGGACTCAACAAGGGTTTCCATAAACAGGGATTTGTGTATGTAAATATATGCATTTGCATTCCTAACTAAGCATATGTTTGTGTGTTTTTGTTTACATGGGGATGTGTAGAGCTGGACCTGGGCCCTGACATGACAGGAGGAAACTAAAGATGATGTCGGCGCATTTTTGGAAAATTAATAATTCAAGTAGGTACCACAGCGGGCAAAATTTTCTCTGGTCAATACCGTGCATCTCTGGAGGTCTGGAGTGAGCACAAGAAGAAACCCTGCTCAGCATTATTTCAGCAGAGAGCATGATGAAACGGTGTGTTTTTTTTTTTCTCAAGCAGCATGCCAGCAGCTTATTATAGATAAAATTGCATGGCAGGCTATCGAAGTGGTGGACTCCCTGACCGACTGACACCACCATCACAGAATAACTTCTACAAAAAAAAAAAAAAAAGTAAAAA
>OOFC01017176.1:0-12233 GCA_900323345.1 Pseudochromis fuscus
GCTGTGTCCGAATCTTGTTAGATCCATACAGCAGCATGCCGTCGTCGTCATGGACCGACCACAAGGAGGGACTGGACAGGGGACAGTTTGATTACGCTCTGGTGTAAAGGTGAGAGGTGGCTGGGGATGAGGAGAAGGATGAAACTGGAAATGTGGAGATGTTTGTTCTGAGCCCTGCTGAAAGTTTCAGGAAGGTAGCTGCAGTGTGGTAGGGCGTCACTGTTGCTTACCTGACAGGTATCTGTTATCTTAACTGCAGGATGACAATATGAAAGCATTGAGCGGCAGCTGGAGAAACTGCAGCGCAGCAGAGAGAAGGAGCAGACACACCAGAAGCCCTGTATCCATTTACAGTGATTAATGTATTATTGGAGAGTTGTGGTGTGTATGATGTTACACAGCAGCTTTCAGTGATAAATGCTGCAGGAAGAGGACGATCGGTATCGCAGCATTACGTTAGGACTCCTGTTTATCATCATTTTGTAATTCTGTAATATTTTTACAAACCCCAGGGCTGAATTATAAATAGAGAGCAGAGCTGCTGCGAGAGACGTCCTGATTGAATAAAAGAGAAATTAAATGAGTTTAGGGTAGACATGGAAGTCATTTAGACAGAACAAATACACTCGGTTACAGCTCATTTAGAGACTGTAAACCTAAGATGCTGATTTACAGAGTAAATGTAAAAATGTAACATTTACTTCTGAGCTTTTCTTCTGATGAAAGACATTAGTGGTTGTCTGGGAGCTGAAAACCTATTTCTTTTAAATGTTGTTTTCAATGTGAATCATGCTGGATATTGTGTGGCATTTGTGCCACTTCACAGACGATCCTCAGGTAAAATTATTCCTAATTAACCAAAGCCTCTGTAAACGAGGGGAAACTTCTTAAATTGCCTCCTAAAATTGAGCTTTATCTGATACTTGTATCACTTTAATTTGTTTCCATTTCACCGTGTCCTATATTCTGATCTTATTCTTCTATAGAAGCTAAATTCATATTTTGAGTTATGAGTTAATACATATTTTGTTTTGCTTTTGCTATTTCCTGTCACCATGGCTTTAAGAGGCTTAGGAGGCTCAGTGTGGAGGGTCACAGCGCTGACTGAATATGTGTCATATAAAGTTGTGATTATGAAATGCATGTACACCCATTCCTCCAGCCCTTCAAACCCCTCTAATCCTTTTGGCCCCGTCCAGTGCACCAGCCAAAAGTGTTCAACAGTGCCTGTAGAAATATGTGAAGATCTAATATCTATTTCATACTAATGATGTTTCTGCTCCTTTTGCCACTTGTTTTGTAATATCGTTTCTGCCCTTATTGTACTGTGAAGCCCTCAGAAACGCAGCTCTGAGAGGCTCTTTATAAATAAAGTTTGACCAAAAAACTGTTTCATAAAATACCAGAATTATTGTATGTCGTCCAATTTCCTGGATGTAGATTCTTGCTTGTTAAAAAAAAAAGTTAGATATTTTCCTAATGTTTCTTTAAAGTGGCAATCAATTTTTTTTAAATGAAATAAAAGCTTTTGTCTTGTCCTGCTTGTACAAAATGTGATTAATTTACAGACCTGCAGAACGCACACACTGCAGGTCATACAAATACACACAGTCGTACGGCAGCTACTAATACAACCCGACATAAACTTTTGCTTGAGCAAAGACCGTCTTCGCCGCTGTGCTAACATCCCAGCAAGATTTAGAGCCAGTGAAATCAATTGAATAATCCATCGGGGGATCGTAAACAGACACAGCCAGTTAATTCACGAGGGTCGGCCCTCACAGAGTCAGATCACCCCCCAGAAGAAATATATCCCTGTGCAGAGTGACTTAGATCCCATCAGAGCAGTCCGCTTGTTTGGAGGAGCTGAGGAATAATCATGAAGTCAAACCATCACCCAAAGGTTCAGAGTATTTTATGTGATTTAGTTTAAATGAAACATAAACACTAAAAGGTGTTGGGTTCTTTTAAGCCAGAACTGGGTCAATATTGGAATAACTATGTGCTGGGTTAATTTAATCCACTCAGATGGGTTGTTGTTTCCCCAACATGTTGTTTTACTCATTGTGTTGCTTTCACCCAAAAGTTTCAACTCTTTTGTTGTATTTACATCAACCTGACTGGTTAACCCAGCATGTCCAATATTTGGGAGCTCTCATATCAATGAGTGTGTTATTCTTTCTCATTTTTAAAAACAGTGTTAAGGTGATTTTTTTAGTTGAACAGAGCATCTACTGAAAACTCGTCTGTCAGGTCGTCCCCATTAGATTTTATTTATTTATTTTTCTCCTTCCTGGTAGATTTCCCACCAGCTTCAGTTTGTCATCAGTCTCTCTTAGGAACCTACCAGTCTGGTTTGCTCTGACCTCTTCTGGATACTTTGAGAACAACAACAATCACAACAACAACAACAACAACAACAACAACAACAACAACAACCTCTTCATTGTGAGGAAACACGTAGAATAGGTTTATGGTAACAATCAATCCACTATTCAGAAAATATATTTTGTAGACAAAAAGAAAAAGCAATATTTTAGATAAAAGATATCTGTGCTTGGTGAGGTTAATGAACAATAGGAGAGAGAACACTTCATGCATTTATTTTTTTAAATAAATATTTGTATGTAAATTATGAGTGTGCATCAGAATATTTTGCCAATAAACTCATCAAAGAGTTTTCCAGAAATTGTCTTACAGCTATATGCAAAGTATTATTTTCCCTAAAGAGAAACTGTAACAGTTGTTAACATATTTGTTTGTGTGAGCAGTTTGGCCATTAGATGAGCTGCCATGAAGTTTGGCTCATGGATCCTGACGACTGCTGAGATCCCCTGAGTTTCCCTCATGATCATTACAGGTGTTACACTCCCAGAGTCGTCTTGGAGATGAGGGTGACGTAACACTGAGTTTTGAGCCGAGATGGAAAGGAGACTAAGAAACCAGGTTGTTAAATGTAATTAGTTTATTCTGAAAATCAAGCTGAAAGCCAGAGCTGTGTCAAGAAAGGAAAACAGAAAAGCCATGCACTGATCATAGACTACCAGACAAACAGCAAACATGAAACTACGGTAATAAAAAGTCTCCAAACTAACACAAAACCACCTTGGTTCTCACACTAACTCAACCAAAATACTAAGTTAAAACCACGGTCACTAGAATCTACAATTCACCCACTAGAAGTACTAAGACAATCCTAATGCCACTACTGCACTGTCATGATGCAGTTTAACTCACTATATGTATGTGTGTTGTGTTTCAACCAATCAGAAAAAAGGGAGGATTTTTCTGATTGGTTGAAATGCTCTGACATACGAGCTCATTTAAAATAGCAGTCTCCATGTAAATCATCCATAAAGGGAGAATTCAGAGATGGATATGTATTTTCAAACATTCCCATGAATCATTAGTCTATGTCATAATTTATCTTTATACTAATACTTCATATGTTAATAACTTGAATGAAAAAACTAAGCTAGTGAACATAGTACACATTATATCTCCTCAACATGAGCATCAACATTTAGCGTGAAGATTTTAGTGTGAACAACCACCACTCTCAATGTGCCTGCACCTGTTGCTGCACTTAGTATATTTATGATACGTACATGGCCACACACAGGGGAGACATGCTCACAGTAATTTGAATGTGGTTCTCTGCTTCCAGACAGGAATGTATTAGTGAGGGAATCAGAAGTTATGAGCGGTCATAAACCTCACACACAGAGAGCAGCTCTGCACCGTGCACAGTTTATCTGGCTCCAACAGATGGTTTGGAAACACAGTGCAACCCCCCCCCACCTCATTAGTCCGGCATTTAACAAGTCAGATTTTGCTCCACTGGGTTCTGACAATTTACTTCCCTGCCAAAACAACAAAGCCATTCAGTTCCCTTCTCCCACCCACACACTGTATGTTCACATACACACACATGTTCACATACACAGGGATATGCAAATAAGGCGGGATCGCTGCAAACACGACCTCCGATCAGCTGATATGAATACCTCTCATTTTCATATAGTTCATGTCAGATCTCTGAGCAGCAAAGTGTCCGTGTGTTTCTTTCAGTTCGTGGACAAGCAGATATACACACAGAGTGGAAACACCTTCCTGATTAATCTGATTGTAACCCACAGAACATTACACTGATTTACATAGAATACCTCATTCAGTAATCTGACATCTAAACCTAACTGGTGCCAGCCAAGTCTTCATACTAACAACTGAATGTTTATCTTATGGAAATGTTTTAGGGATTCAGGTCCCCACAATGTGACCAGGTAGATTTATGAGTAATATTAGTACACACACACTGAAGTACAGCACAGTCCACACCCAGATACATGCAAATCATGGTGGTTTGTACACAAACTCTCATCTCCCAGTTCACACAAAGTCCTATAAACACTTTTTACATATACATGACTGAATACTGCACCTGTGCCTCAGACATAACACAGCTGTGGTCCGGACTGACCCGCATTAGCTCATCTGCATCACAGTTGTGATGTTATCTGCTTATCTCAGGAGATAAGCGGGCTGAGTGTTGTTGGTGGATGAGGAGGAGGATGGTGTGATGAGGACTGGGAGTGTGTATCTGTGTGTTCTGAGGTGGGCGTGCACAGTTTGTGTTACAACAGCACACAGAGCTCTCTGTGACAGCACGGGCATTTGTTCAAGATAAAGCTTGTAGGTTTGAAAGCCGGGCTAAGCCCACACTCAGTGTGTTTACCTGCAAACTTTGAAGTCCTGTAAGAGTCCAGGATTGATCCCAGAGAGAGCGGTAACCATGGGTAACCCAGGACAAGTCTGTCATGAGTATCATCTACAAGGAAGTGAAAAGAAATACAGAGAGGTCATGTGTGATGACTTCAAGTGTGAATTATTGGAGTGTTTCTTTTCATACAGGTGAAAATAAAAATGTGGAAAACACGTCCTGTCAACAGAAAAAGATCCTGTTCTTTTTTACAGTGTGTTTTCAATTGGTAATCACTACTTCACAGAGACAGCTATGAATGTCTCATCCAAAGAGACTCACTGTCATTTTAAAATGAGAGAATATAAAACAAATTAACCTGAATGGAACAGCCAAGAAACACCCTGTAATTAATGTTAAATAGAGATGGTACACTCTGCCCCAGAGCTGGGTAAACATTGGACCAACTAATTACTGGGTTAATTTAGCCCGGTTTGATGGGCTGTGTTTATCCCCATTGTTGTATTGTTTTAACTCAGTATTTTGGTGTTTGTAGTCATTAGTTTGTTTTTTCATACCCAACATTTTATTATTTACCCAGTATTTTGTTATTTGTACACCTATCTTATTGGGCTATATTAATCCAGCATGTAAGTAGTCCAAGATTTACCTGGTTCTGTGTTAGAATAACCCAACATTTCTTTGGGTATAGAGACTAACTAATTAACTAAATAGATAAATACATAGCTGGGAATTGCTGGACATCACACATTAATATTCCCAAACACGTCATATATCTTAAAATGTATTAAAGTATTAACTATTAAATGTAAAGTATGTAAGTATGAAGCTACAGTGTTGATATTACTGGGTGTAAGATAACTCAACACTTCGGACACTGTGGTGAGTTAAGTGGTTATAAACTGTCCCTGTGCAGGAGACGCCCCTTAACAATCTTCAGCATCCTTCACAGAGACAGAGGATACCCCGGGGTCTTCAAAATAAAAGCACACTTCAGTTACTTTAAAAACTACTGTGTTGTTTTCTATAAAGATATCAGGAACATGTGGCCAAAATTTGTCAAAAGTGTTTTTTCTTAAACGTAGCAGCAAACATCACATTAATTTGCCTGATAATTATTTTATTACCACCCCTCAATATTAATAACTGCGCAATTGTGAGGCATTTGCAGTTCGTGTAGTTGTGTTGTAGCTTCGGGGGGAAACAAAAACACATTTCCTAACGGATTTATTCTTTAATCGCGTTGACTGAAAGGATTCAAACTATTACTTTAGAGAGATGTGCCCACAGCTTCCGTGCGTCATGCGTGTAACTTGACGGCTGCACCGTGTCCTCTCTCCGTGTCGTCGTCAGGATACAGCGGCACCGAGGCGCATCCCCGACCACACAGGACAGGAGCTAAATCACTGTGGAAGTGGGTTTTTATCCTTCATCTCTCTGTGGATCAGTCCAGCTTACCCACGGACAGGTACGGATTTCCTGTGGAGCTGCTTTGTGTCTCTCAGCAGATCAACTACAACTCGTTTCACCGAGGTAATGAATTCACTGGACTTCAGCTGCACTGCACTTTGTTTAAAGTCTGTTTCTGAAACATTGATGAGACATACAACATTTATTTGGGGCTGTTTAGACTTGGATTTTATGCCTTTTGCTCTGTTGCTTATAAGAGGAGTGAGTATAGTCTTATTGTGATGCTTTTTTACAAACACCAAAAAAATTACAAGGTGTTAATAATATCCCAGCACACCTACTAACACACACACACACACACACACACACACACACTGTCCAGAGGCCGCTCACTCTATTCACTGTTTGCTGTGTTGTGTCTCATCAAAACAATCTCATCTGCAATAGTCACTGGTTGTAGTTTTTTATTCTCATGTAAAATAGTCACTTCTTTGTTATTACAGTTATTTTTTATCATGTGCAATATTCCTGTTACAATTTCTTCTTAAAGTGCAATAGTTCCTTCTTTGTTTACATGATGCTGAAACACTGTAATTTGTTTTTATAGGCACTGGTTTTGGTAAGACTCTGCCCTGCACACTTTTCTGCATATATATTTTGTTATATTGTATGTTATATTTGGTACACAATTTTCTGTGGGAATGATAAAGTTCTATCTTATCTTGTCTTATCTTATCGAGTACCAGCCTCATGAGGTTGGTTTGTTCTTGTAAACACCTTCTCTGCCTCTCCATCCACAGAGAAATGGACCTGCTGCCTTTGGACCTATGGAGGCAGGACTACTGGCTTCCCCCCGGTGTGACCTGGAGTGACATGGAGCAGCTGGCCCACTCTGACCGGCCACGACCCCAGGACCTCCTCATAGCTCTGCCCCTCGCTCTGGGCTTTGTGGTCCTGCGCTACGTGTTCGAGAGGTACGGCACACATGAGCTCATTGTTCTTCAAAGACACGGGTGAGCGAGTGCTTGGGGATGATGGTGGTTTTACCTAAAAGGTTTGGTGGAGTGTGCAGCTTTGACAATTAAACACTTAACCCTACCTCACCTGAAACAACACCAACAACAACATCATCTACACTTTCATGTAAAGTGTGTTTTTAATCTCTCTCAGACCAGCTGTATTGTGCACGTGACTTGGTTTGAATATGTCACGCAGTGTTTCCTGAATATGACCAAGTGTCCAGTATCACACAGAGGACTTTGTATTTGTAAGAGGATATGAGCTGTGGGACAGTGAGCAGGTGTTTTGGGAGAGCAGAGCAGCCATTGTTGTCATCAAGAATAAAAAAAGGCTTTGGGAACTAGAGAGAGAGAGAGAATTAGAAATGTTCTCACTATAATTGTCCTATTTTAAAAATTAAATTATTCTTCAAACAATGAACCAGAGATCCAGGTGCACACTAAAAAATGCTGGCTAATAGTGGACTAACTACATGCTGGATTAATTTAACTCAGGTAGGTTTTACCCAATGTTTTGTGGTGTTTACATTTTGTATTTTTTTGCCCACATTATGTGTAATTTCCAGTATTTTGTTAGTTTTACTCAGCAGATATATTTTATGCCGAACATGTTGTGACTTTTACCAAACATTTTGTGGGTTTTTGTCCAACACAGGGTAAAAACATCCTGTCCTATCGGGCCAAATAACCCAGTATGTAGTTAGTCTTATATTCAACTATATTAAAACAACCTGATATTTTCTAGGGTGTGTAGTCAGAGGAGCAAAAAGGTGCAGTGGACTTACACAACAAACACACTGACTCAGACATCGTCACACTGTGTGCTTCTGATTGGTTGATTACATCTCCAGTGTGATTCTGCTGTAGCAGGTGTCTGAAGATTTGAATGGCTCCTTAAACAAATATAAAATATGAAAAACAGGCTTTAAAGTAAACAATATTTCTCCCAAATGTGAACTAATTAAAACACCAGGTGCTTCCAGGTTTTTAATAATGCAATGTGAGACAGTCAAAGCTTAATGGTTGCGCAGTACATCCACAGATACACACTAACAAACCGCTGTCCCCAGGTTTAATTCCTACTGTATTTACAGTAAAACACTTGCAGGTTGGAGAGGCTGCCTGGGCCTCTCCACGTCGTTTGTCTAAGCTGTCTTTTGTCCCCCAGGTTTTTGGCCCCACCCATGGGCAGATGTCTGGGGGTGAAGAATAGATTGCAAATGACTGCAACCCCCTCCCCGAAGCTGGAGTCATTTTACACCCAGAGGAGCAGACAGCCAACACAGGTGAGTCTGAAAAGGCCTCTGTGTGAGTGAGTGAGTGAGGAGTTGTTAGGTTCACAGTAGTTCCCCCAAAGAAACGTTTTTATTACCTCAACCTGGACCAAGTTTTGTCTGTCTGCACCTGTGGTACTGAACAAACCAATGAACAAATGTTGATTATTATTATTTTAGAGATTGGAACAAATGTATATTTTTTTGGGCTGGATTAGAGGATGGTATCCTGTCTGAAAAAATCCCCAAAACTCCTTATTGATTATGATTGATTTTTAAATGTTTTTAATGCTTTTAAAGGATCAACAACATAGTGCTGCTTCCACCACGAGAGAGCAACAGTGTTCAGGTGAAGGTTCATGCATTCACTGAGTGATTTAACATGTAATTAATTTATTCAGAAAGTCAAACAAATGAGTGTAAATTAGTGTCGAGACATTTTGTTTTTCTTCTTCCCTACCCCCTCATAATAATCTTACAACCCCTCAGGTTTATAAGATAATAAAGAGGACCTATTTCTATTTTCCCATGTTTTCTGATCTAAGTACAGTGTTACAATGTTGGGTGTTCAGACTACACACGGTCAGAGTTTCAAATCATGAGGTGACGAGATGTTCCTGTAATCTCTGAGCGAACAGAGCTCAGACTGCAGCCTGATCAAAGTCTGATGTTCAAATGTCGGATTTTTCCTCACTGTTCAGAAACAGGACCTAACACATTATTCAATTCTCTTCTCCTGGATATTTTCTGACAGATTTATTTCATACACTGCAGCATATAAATAACCACAGGTGCACGGAGATACTGTACAGACATTAACATGTTATTTCCTACATCTACACAGATTAATATGGACATACATACACATTTTACATATGGTTTGTGAGTAAAATGTTGAATCCAGCGTTATGTTCCACAATCAGCGGCTAATAGGTGAAATTACCAAACACAGACGTCCTGCTGTGATCTGTCTGGTGGTGAGTGTTTGTGCTGTCTGCTTTCAGATCCTGGATCAGATTCACACTCAGACATGTTCACACTGGTTTAAAAAGTTTGAATTTCCAGTCAACAAAGTTACTTTGTTTACTTCCTGTCACTCTCCCTGACGTTAGCCAATCTTGAGAAGGAGGAGGTCAAAACAGGTCGTTTTAGACAGAGGATGAATTGAGGGACTGTATAAATTGATGTTATGAGATAAATATGACATTTTTTGAACTGCAATCTATGCAAAACTACTCCAGTATATAAATACATAGCTTGAAAATTTGCATGATAGATTGTCTTTAAAGGGGCTCAAACACTCCGTTGGGAACCAAATGACTGCAGCAGTAACATGCTGCTGAGACACTGATATATTAGTGTTAAAAGTTCACACGGTGTAATGTATCAGACCCAGGTTACTTCATAAAATTTACTTTTTCACTGTGTGAGCACAGGGAACAAATCATGGGTTCATGGGTGTTCAAGCTTCTCAAATGTTCATTCAAAGCTTTTCCTTCCTCTTGTTCATTGTAATATCCTACTTCCTGGAAGACCCAGACCTGAGGGGAATCACACAACCACATGTACAAAAGTCACTTATTATTATGGGTGGTGGTGGATACTACTGCGTATCTGAACTGAAGCGATCTCAACAGACCTGTTTGTTTAAACTCTGCAGATGATGATTCCTCTTTGTATATTTTGCCACAACAACATTTTAGAGACACCAGTGTTCATTGAACAGATTATGTGGTTGAGATATCTGATAAAAAGAATAACACCCAGAGCCTTTATATGTTTCTCCTCCCTCCTACTTCCTCCTTCATGTCTGCCATTTTTATTTACATCAGTTATCTTCCAACATCACCTTCTGCTCTCCATCCCTCCTCATCTCATCTGTTTCTCTCATGTGCTGTTGTTGTTTCAGAGTGAAATCATTACTTTGATGATGTCGTGCGGCAAAACCCAGAGACAGATCGAGACCTGGTTCAGGCTTCGCAGGAACCAGGACAGACCCTGTCAAACCAAGAAGTTTGGAGAAGCTGCGTAAGTGCTTTCTCTCCTCAACCCTTTAACATAGTTAGAGATGACTTCCCTCAAGAGCTCTTCTTTCACCACACACTGTAAAGTCCACACAGCACAGAACAAACCCTTCAGGACTTGGCTAACTCTTCAAGAGAGTCCCCTAATGAAAAGATACACTGTTTGAAATGTGTTTGGTCAAACTTTTTCATCTTAATTTGCAGTTGGAGGTTTGTGTTCTACCTCACAGCCTTCGTGGCTGGACTGTCCTGTTTGATCGATGTGAGTATGAAAACATTTTACAGTAACAACAAATCAATAAAACAAAACTGCTGTTCCAAAAAATATCATTTGTATGTGAGTCACAACCGTAGACTGTGTGTGGACGAAGCAACCAGGTCTCAAAGATGAGGCACATGTGAATGTGAAAATAGCGTAGTACTCCTGATGGCCACTAGAAGGGCGCTCCAAAAATCTCCAATTAACTTAAATTCAAAAAGTGTCATTTTAAATCATGAAATACTCAGTTAATACATTTTTCCCACAGGTCATTCTGATGCCATTATTTAAAGTCAACTCTTCTTATCAGTGATCTGGTGCTTCATCTGAAAAAAATCTTAAAGTAGATATTAAGCTTCAAAAAGAGGAAAATTTAGGGCCTTGGTTAATTTGATTGACAGCTCTGGTCTCCAGTGACACCAGTTCTCTAGTCTCATACACATTGGCCAGTGTCCTGGGGTTGAATGGTTTGACCCACCTCCTCACTCCGCCCTTTATATCCAAATATCCAAACAACCACCATGAGGCTGTTGAAATGCCAGCCTCCTGGCTCCTTGGTCCACACATACCAATGGGTGACGTCACGTTAGCTTTGTCCATTCTGTACGCTGCAGTCTGTGGTTGAAACAAATGCGCATAATTTGAAAACGAATGTTACTGCTGTCCTTTTATACAGTTTGACCTGTTTGGGTTTCTCTCTGTACAGAGACCGTGGTTCTGGGACCTCAGAGAGTGCTGGAGACAGTATCCAGTTCAGGTGAAAGCGTTACATACATCACCTCACTGCTCTGTTTGATAATCCTCAGTGTCTTAGGTCAGGAAAGTTAACTCAGGTCAAACAAGACAACGAAGAAGACCTTGTGCTGTATGTGTAATTTATAACCAAGTAAAGAACACTATGAAATCTGAGTTTGAAAGAAATGCATTAAACTTGTTTTGGTGAGGAAATATAGGTCCTTCTCAAAAAATTAGCATATTATGATAAAGTCTATTATTTTCTGTAATGTACTGATAAACATTAGACTGTCATATATTTTAGATTCATTACACACCACTGAAGTAGTTCAAGCCTTTTATTGTTTTAATATTGATGATTTTGGCAAAAAAGTAAAGAAAAACCAAAAATCTCTGTCTCAAAAAATTAGCATATCATGAAAAGGTACTCTAAACGAGCTATTAACCTAATCATTTGAATCAACGAATTACCTCTAAACACCTGCAAAAGATTCCTGAGGCTTTTAAAAACTCCCAGCCTGGTTCATTACTCAAAACCGCAATCATGGGTAAGACTGCCGACCTGACTGCTGTCCAGAAGGCCATCATTGACACCCTCAAGCAAGAGGGTAAGACACAGAAAGAAATTTCTGATCGAATAGGTTGTTCCCAGAGTGCTGTATCAAGGCACCTCAGTGGGAAGTCTGTGGGAAGGAAAAAGTGTGGCAGAAAACGCTGCACAACCAGAAGAGGTGACCGGACCCTGAGGAAGATTGTGGAGAAGGGCCGATTCCAGACCTTGGGGGACCTGCG